>VDFB02381430.1:0-107831 GCA_007258455.2 Sequoia sempervirens | reverse complement strand
TAGAGTAGAGCGGGAGGCTCTGATAGATTATGACGCCATTACTTTTCAGCTAGCGGGAGCAGTGAGGGAGAGAGACAGGGCACAGTCAGAGGTACAGAGGATACAGGGTGAGTTGACTAGTGTGACATGAGACCGCGATAGATTACAGGCAGAGGTTGTGGTGTTACAGGCCAGGGGGAGCCAGAGGATAGGATAGAGCAGGGAGTTGAGGAGGGGACAGGAGGTACTAGTCAGCAGTCAAGAGATCTCCAGTGGGACTTGGATGAGCTTCAGGATATGGTACATTGTCTTGAGCAGGCACTTGGAGATATGGGGTTGATGCAGGAGAGGGAGGTCGTAGCAGTAGAGCAAGCATGAATTATGCGGGCTGAGAGGGACGCAACACAGGCACAGGTACAGGTGATGGAGGCAGAGAGGGATGCGGCACAGGTGCACATTTAGAGTGAGAGGGCAGTAGCAGAGGTGGAGATACAGGCATTACAGAGAGGGAGAGATGAGGTGGTAGCAGAGGTAGTGACTCTCCGGAGAGAGGGATTTGGCAGAGTTGCGGGCATAGACTCTCTAGAGGGATAGAGATGCAACAGTGACTCGGGCACAGGGGGCTGAGAGAGATAGAGATGTAGCAGAGATGCGGATGTGGACCCTACAGACAGAGAGGGGTGTCGTGATGGCTCGTGTTCCGACAGGTCAGGGTGAGGGTGGGATGCCAAAAGTAGATGTGCAGATTGTGGAGAGAGAGAGGGATGCAGCGGTGGCATGGGCAGCGGCTGCGGAGGAGATGAGGGATCGACTACAGGCAGAGCTGGCATAGAGTCGGTTAGCTCAGGAGGCCTAGGAGCAGGAGAGGAGAGCTATCACTAGGGACCGAGATAGATATCGACATGAGCGGAATTCTGCTCGAGTCCAAGTTGCAGAGAGAGAGGATAACATGAGAAAGGCAGGTTTTTGAATGGCTGCATATTATTCTACAGTCCCTGATCTGGCATAGCGGACATTCTGTTATACCAGGCAGACACCTTAGATTGCAGCGCAATCTCAGACATTGGGGACACAGACTCGTGGTTACAGTGATTCACCAGGGGTTTCACCAGGCAAGGGAGCAGGACCTGAGTCGCCACAGAGATCAGATGTGGGGAGTTCATTCGGGAGGTGACAGGCTACTGAGTTTTTGACAGATGCAGGGTGAAGTATGTAGGATTTATTAACAGAGATCAGAGATGTTCCATATATCTGAATTTTGTATTTTATCATGTGATGTATGATGAACATGTGACAGATATTATATTATTTTAATATGGGACAGTTTTTATTGACACCATATAGTATGTTTCCTTTTATGATGGGTGATTATATGCATGCGTATATGGTATTACGTGTTTATGTGGATGGATGCATTGGTTTATTTATGCTCATGTTCATGATATGAGATGTTCACATGGATGATTGGACAATTTTAGATGGATAATTATGCTTTTGTTTATTTATGCTTATGCGTTGGTTTATTATTGAGATGTTTATGTAGATGATTGGATATATGTTTTTATGGAATATGGATGGTTTTATTGATACATGGTGATATGATATGCGCATGGTGACATGTTATGTGTACCTATGGGATCTATGATGATTTATATATATGGATGCCTAGTTGACTTATTTATCATGTATATATATGTGTATGATGGATTTTGTATGAATATTTTATATATGCAGGATGTGATGTATTATGCGTCTAACACTTTGTGATGTAGGTGGCGATGTATGTATGGACCTAACATGTGATGATGCAGGTGGCGATGGATATATGGGATAGAACTTGTGTAATTCTAGAGGAAATAACACACGGCCATAAGTGCCAATAAGAACTGACAAGATAATGAGAGGTGGATATGTGGTAATTGTGAAGATGGATGTCATTTGGCATCTGTCAAAAGTATCAGTATCTTGAGAAGAATGGAAAAGAATGGGGGAAAGTATTTACACAACCAAAACCATAGGGTGAGTGTTAATGCAATGATTATGAAAATTCAATCCTAATTCAATTTTCCATCTTTGGAGCACTGGTTTTTGCTATAGCATAAGACACGATACACCAAGGTATGAAGGACCAAGGTAGATTAGTGTCTAATACATGAGACAAACACGCTAGACAAGAAGGCTATCCCAATACCCCAAAGTCACGAAGACCTTGTTCGGGTCTGGTATTGAGATAACCACAAGCCCAAAATGATGCCCCAACATAACACAAGACCTCGAGGATCTTGGTGGGTACTATGTGGGACAACCAAGAAAACACAATCAAAGAAAAGATCAAGATATGTCCCTATGTGGACCAATCAAAACACGCCATAATATGATGGATTATGGTGGCCTTGATAAGTGATAATAGGGAGCCCAAATGATAAACAAAAATCAAAAGCATCAAAAGATCACAATCAATTTCAAATGTCCATTTCCATAGGATCAAGGGGATAGATAGAATTGATGAGGTCTGTTAGGAAGGATGTATCCTGATGAGACCTATGATGGATACTAAGCGAAAAGATCGATATGATATAGGATATTCAAAATTGATTAGATTCATTGGTACAAATGGGTCTTGTTTGTTAAGGACCAGCTAGATAAAGGCATAGCTTGATAAAACAACACAAGGGAGACAAGACACAACCTAAAGACCTAGGGGCTCGGGGGCCGATCATAGAGTAGCCTTGCCTACGTGAAAGCACAGAGCCCTTGTAATTCATGGAAAAAGACCATGGATAAAGCAGAAAGAGGACAATGGTGACCGATGATGAAGAACACAACACGCGACAGACAAATGCCCTGGGGGAGGATCAAATGACCAACCTTGCCTACGTGAAAGCACAGGGGCAACGTAGTTCGATAAAGGATGAAAGCGACGCTGGAGGATGAGATCAAGGTGGAGACCGACACGATGGATGAGCTTATGTGACAACACGGACTGACCGACAAAGGGAACGAAAGACATAAGCTCAAAGTGGGATATGAAAAAGCTCAGGATGAGGGATAGGTAAGGTGGGTTGTCCAGTGCTCAATCAACAAATACCAAGCGGCCTAGGCTGATGTGGGTGGGGATGATAGTGCGGATGAAAGCACAAAATAACTAGGATGTTAGGTAGATAATGATTAAGCCCTCTATGGATGATGCCTATTGTCAGGTTTTCACCATCCATACTTATCCAAGGCGCCACTAAGAAGGTGGTTTTCACCATAGGACGGATTTATTTTTCTTTAATTTTTTTCTTTTTTTTTTTTAATTTTTTTGGATTTTTTTGATTTTTTTGACTTTTTTGATAGGGTAGATCAAGCGGACTTAAGCGTAGAACCTTTTCAGATGGAGAATATTGACAGGTTCGTCAAGGGGATCTCCTTCTAGAGTAGTCAACCTGTAGGCTCCAGATCCATATTTGGCAGTTATGATATACGGCCCTAGCCAGTTTGCCTCAAATTTTCCTTTTTTATCACGATCCGGTTGAGTGCGTTGGTTTTCTTTGAGGACAAGCTCACCAACTTGGAATTGTCTAGGGCAGACCTTTTTATTGTAATGCCGCTTGAGGCGATTCTGGTATGCTTGTAGGTGGTCATAGGCTCTTATTCTCCACTCATCCAGTAACTCGAGCTGTGCCAACCATGCAACACGAGCATCTTCTTCGCTGATAAGGTTCTTCAAAGAAATTCTTAATGAGGGGAGCTCAACTTCGATTGGCAAGACGACTTCAACACCGTATACTAAAGAGTACGGGGTGGCACCTATCGGGGTGCGGATGGATGTGCGATATGCCCAGAGGGCAGGATGAATATGGAGGTGCCAATCTCATCCAGTGTTATTGACAACCTTTTTGAGAATGCGAATGAGGGTCTTGTTGGTTGCTTCTGCCTGACCATTACCCTAAGGGTAATAAGGCGTTGACCAACGATGCTGGATATGGAAGGTGTCGCAGAGGTGTTTCATGGCTTGGTTTTTAAAAGGTTTTTCGTTATCAGAAATGATGGTGGATGGGATACCATATCTGCAGAGAATATGGTAGAGGATGAACTTGGAGATCTGAGTACCAGTGATTTGTGAGAGTGGCATTGCTTCCACCCATTTGGTGAAGTACTCAGTTGTAGTGATGATGAATGTATGGTCGTTGGATGATGGTGGGTGAATCTTGCCAATCAAGTCGAAACCCCATTGAGAAAACGGCCACGGTGCTAGGAGAGGCTGAAGATCTTGTGCTGGAGCGTGGATCAAATCTGTATGCTGTTGGCATGGAAGACATTTCTTCACAAATTCGCAAGCATCATGTTCCAGTGTAGGCCAATAATATCCAGCCCGTAAGATCCTTTTGGCCAGAGCCATACCATTTGAGTGAGCCCCACAAATACCACCATGTACTTCTGTTAGTACCGTTTGGGCCTCGGTCTCATTCAGACATCTCAGGAGGATTCCATCATACCTGCGACGATAAAGCGTATCACCAACAATGATGTATCGGGAAGAACGATGGATGAAATATTTACGTTGGTTGCATGTAAGTTTTGGGGGTATGATATTATCACGGAGGTAAGTGTATATGTCTTGGTACCACGGGGAGGCGGGACCTACAATATTGCACACCATGTCAGTTTCGGGAACACCATATGCTGGGATTAAAAGTTTTTCGACAAGAAACTCACACTCTGTTCAATCCTTGGGCATGTCAATCAAAGAACCAATAGTGGCCATGGCATCTGCTGCTTTATTCTGCACCCGAGGGATTTGGTCAAACTGTATGGAGGTGAAATATTTTTTGAAATCATCCACCATGCATTTATAGGGTAACAGTTTATCATCCTTTGTGAGGAATTCATCATTAACTTGTCTGATAACCAGCAAGGAATCCCCAAAGACTTTCAAATGTGTTATGTGCCACTGTTTTGCAATTCTAAGTCCGGTGAGGAGAGCTTCGTATTCTGCCATATTGTTGGTACATGGAAACGCTATCCTGAATGATTTTGGGATGTAGTCACCTTGAGGAGCGACTAATAGAATTCCTGCCCCAGATCCACTATGAGTGTATGAGCCATCGAAATATAACGTCCAAGCCGGTGCTTCTATCACTGTGTAGATTTCTTCATCTGGGAAGTCAGTGTCTAGTGGGTAGGCATCTACTAATGGTGCTTCAGCTAATTGATCAGCAATAACCTATCATTTTATGGCTTTTCGCTCTACATACTCTATGTCAAATTCACTAAGGAGCATGACCCATTTGGCCATGCGGCTAGTCAAAGTGGTTCTAGATAACAGATACTTCAAGGGATCAATTTTAGCGATTAATTTGACCGGATGACTGAGCGTGTAATGGCAGAGTTTTTGTGTGCTGAAAACCAGCGCTAGGCGAGCTTTTTCCATAGGGGAGTAATTTAACTCATAGCCAACTAGTGTGCGGCTGATGTAGTAGATTGCCCTCTCTTTGAATGACTCATCATGTTGCGCCAATAATGCCCCCAGTGCGACTGAGGTAGCAGAGATATAAAGCAGGAGGGGTTTCCCTAGAATAGGTGGCATCAAAATCGGTGGATGAGATAAATATTCCTTAATTTTATCAAAACCCATTTGACACTATGGGGTCCATCGGAAGGTTGAGTCTTTCTTCAAAAGATAGGTAAAAGGCTGACATTTATCTGCGAGCTGGGCTATGAACCGATAGATGGACTGCATCTTTCCCTGGAGGTTCCTTAACTGCTTTAGATTATGTGGAGGTGGCATGTCCAGAACAGCCTTTACCTTGGCAGGATCAACTTCAATACCTCTGCGAGAGACTATGAAACCTAGCAACTTCCCTGACGTGACCCCAAAGACACTTTTTCGGATTCAACCGCAACTTATAATGCTCTAACCGCTCAAATATCTTTTTCAGGATGGCGGGATGTTCTGCTCATGTTTTGGATTTCCCTAATAGGTCATCAACATAGTCTTCCATGATGATATGGATGAGGTCATGGAAGATGACCGTCATGACTCTCTGATATGTTGCCCCCACGTTTTTGAGACCAAAGGGCATAACATTGTAACAAAAAGTGCCCCAAGGAGTTGTGAAGGCAGTTTTGTGTTGGTCCTCAGGTGCAATGCGAATCTGGTTATAACCAGAGAAGCCATCCATAAGGGATAACATTTCATGTCTTGCTGTTAGGTCGACCAACATATCAATGTTAGGAAGAGGGAAATCATCCTTTGGGTAGGCTTTGTTAAGATCTCTGAAGTCTGTGCAGACCCGAATGTCTCCGTTTGGTTTGGAAACTGGAACTATATTGGAAATCCATTCGGAGTAGTCGATTGGTCTGATAAAACCCGCGTCCAGTAACTTCTCCAATTCCTTCTTGAATGACAATGCGACTTGCGGATGCATCTTATGGAGTTTTTTCTTGACAGGTTTGGCGTCTGGGCGAATGTCTAAGTGATGAACCACTAAAGCAGGGTCTAAGCCTGGCATGTCTGAGTATGACCAGGCAAAGTTGATGATTCCTTCTCGGAGTAGCTGCACAAAGATCAGATACTCTTGTTCGGAGAGTGACTTGGCTACATAGGTGATTTTAGGACTTTCAGCAGTTCCCAAATTAATTTCTTGCGTCTCTTCAATCAGAATAGATGATCTAGCAGTTAGCTGAGTTCCCATAAGGGGAAGATGAATATCTCCATCTTCCAGCACCTCTTCGAGGTTTTCGCCTTCAGATGTGTCCTTTATTTTTACTTTTTCCAGGTCAGGAAGTGCCTCAGGGAGGTGTTCACTAGATGACCACTTTTTATTTTTCTTACTTTTATTTTTGCGACTAGAGTGTTCATCTTCCCCCAATCCCATAAGGTTGACATACGTGTCCGCATACATACTGACAGGTGTGGTATCGTGTAGGTCCCAATCGATAAGTTTAGGGTGACGAAGGGACAAGCTAATGGCGCAGACGGATAGGCATTCGAACATGGATGATAGGTCGGTATGGTTGACATCATCTTATGCATGTATGATAGATTCCTCCTCGGGTATGTCTTCTAGTGAGCCATCGTCCATGGTGATACTATTGGAAGTATTAGATGATGTTGCAGGGCTTTTCTGTTTCTTGTCATACCCAATGCCTACTTTCTTTGGTAACTGTGGTGTATCAATGGGTTGTAACCACCCTTGTTCCTCTTTACCCAGGCCTCTACCTTGATAATTATGTTTTTCCACGAACTTTGTTGGCCAAGGGTACTTTTCCTGAAAATATTTATTTAAAGGAGTCTCTGGTTCGGGCTCTTCTCGGTAGACCCACTGGCTTATATCCTCTTCTGGTGCATCGATCTTGACACTTGGAGATCTGAAAGTGGTAGTAGGGATGTTTTGTCCATTGAAGGTGATGGTATTGTCTTCCTTTTGTGTAGCACGTGAAGGTTGACCGTACTCATGTGGTGACGGTGGCATTGTGGCTACATTGAGAGCCGTATGCATTTCATATTCACCACACCCTTTGTCAATGATCTGGACTTTGGTGACTAAAGGATTAGTGATGGATGATGGAGAGGTTATTGCGGTGGATGGTGGATCGGAGGACGATGACTGGGATGCCCCCATTTCAACCCCAGGACAATAATGTAAATGGAGAAAAGATGTTTCTAAAGCGCGGCAGTATTCGAACGGTTGGGGGTCGGCATAGATGGTGACCTCTTGTCCGTTGACTGGGAATTTGAGGCATTGATGGTATGTGGAGGGGATGGCTTGCATAGCATGGAGCTATGGGCGGCCAAGGAGGATATTATACGGTAAGTCCAGATCAAGGACGTGACAGGTAGTATTTTGAAGCACAGGTCCCACTTGGATAGGAAGATTGATAATTCCTTCTGAATTTCTTTCTGCATTGTCATAAGCTTTGATTGTAATGATCTGGTTGCTTAAGTCCGCTTGAGTATACCCCACCTGTTTTATGAATTTCAAAGTACACAAATTGAGGGCAGAGCCATTATCTACCAAGACCCTTTTTATTTTATGGCGGGCAACTATGACTTCGATGTGTAAAGGGCGATTATGATTGACATCGATGTTTGGCATATCATCTTGACTAAAGTGCAGGTGATGAGACAAAGCCAAGTGTCCCACCAAATCTTGGAATTGTGTGGGGTCGATGTCATTTGGCACATGGGTTTCCTGCAATGCTCTATTGAGGATTTCTTGATGTACCGGGGAAGACTTAAGCAAATCCAAAATGGATATATGAGCGGGGGTCTTCCTTAGATGATCAAGGATGTTTTACTGAGAGTTTACAGGAGTCGGTTGGGTGGGCGCAGAGGTTGCAGGGACGGTGATGTGGGCTCGTCGTGTAGTAACAACACATTGAGGGTCTTTTGCTTTAACGTGTATCATGGATACTCGGGGTTCCACCTGCTCAATATAATGAATAACACCTTCATAATTGAAGGGCACATTCTTGTAATTCACATTATTTGTGCTGTTACTTTGAGGATTACTATTGGAGGTGCTAGGGCCTTGATTATGGTTTGGGAAGGCATTTTGATAGATTTGTAGTTGAGCATTGGACGACGAAGGTTGACTGGGGTCAACTTTGATATCTCCTCGATCAATGAGATCTTGGACATAGTTTTTCAAACCCTAACACTTATTCAAGGAGTGTCCCTTGATTTTATGGAAGTCACAATACTCATTTTCTTTAAACCATGCCAGCTTGGGTTTAGACTCGTCAAATGGCTTGGTGATAGGGTATGTGATGGGGTAATTGATTTGTAGCAATTTATTGAAAACAATACTCAGGGGTTCACCTAATTGGGCGTATTGACGTTTGGTGTTCCCTTGGTTATTTTGACTAGACTGTTGGGGAGGACGGGGTGTCCCTTGCGGTACAGATATGGCATTAGGTATGGATTGTTGTTGTCTCTGGGATGTGTTAGCCACATGCACATGTTTAGTATCTGTGACACCATCATTTACTGCATTTTTGTTCTTGCTCCAAAAACGTGGCTTGTCGTTGAATTCCCTTTCCTTATCTTGATTATATATTTTGATGTGCCCTTTGGCAACAAGAGCACGTTCAAGGATGGGTCCCTTCTCTACTACCTCCGCGAAAGTGGTGACACAATGTAATCTAAAGTTATGAGCCATGTCGAGATGAGAGTTCTCCACGAAGAGGGTGACCATGTCCTTTTCTTTCAAAGGGGTTTTCATTCGGCTTGCTAGGGCACGCCACCTTTGGAGGTAGTTAGTAAAGGTTTCCCCTTCTCGCTGTTTCTCTTTGAGGAGATCCAAGGTATCGGTATCTTTCTCCAAATTGAAGGAGAAGTAGGAGACAAAATTTTCTGACAGGTCAGCAAAAGATTTTATGGACCCCTTTTCGAGGGTCATGAACCACCCTAGGGCGTTGCTTTCCAGACTCCGGGGGAACAAGCGCAAGAGATAGTTGTCATTGTGGATAACTTCTTGACACTGGGAGTAAAATTCCTGCAAGTGGGCCTTAGGATCCTTGTTTCCCTTGTATTTGTCAAATTTTGGTATCTCGAAATGTTTAGGAAATGGGATTAATGAGATGGAGGGATCATATGGATACAGGCATATATCTTCAAATTTGAATGATTGTTTTGTAGCCCCAGCTTGAAGGTCCTTAAGTGCAGCTTTGATTTCTAGTATGTCCGCATTGGCCGATGGGTTGGACGGATATTGATGGTAGGATGATTAAGGATCCTGCTGAAAAGGCGTCGAATTATTGAAATACAAGTTTAGATGATTGGATGGTGATATGGTTTGCTGGTAAGACGAGGGATTTTGTTGATACGGGGGCTGTTGTTGTGGGGTATAATATGGATTTGCTTGATAAAAGGGCGGGGTAGGTTGTTGAGGAACTTGGATGGGACGTTGCGTGTTGGTTTGTTAGTATTGAGGGTATTGTTATGATTGTTGGGAGGTCGCATAAAGCGGTTGTTGGGGAAATTGCTGCTGACTGTGATAGTAGTAGTGTTGGGGCGGTTGTTGTTGTGACGTCAAATGTTGTATGGGCTGAGGTGGGATATTGTGTTGTGGTTGAGCTTTCAGACGCAAAATGGATGCGAGAAAGGGGGATATGGTCTGAGCCATAGGTCGAGATGGATTGCCTTGTGATTGGTAGGGCGGTTGTTGTGAAGAGGCCAAGGTATTGTGTATAGGTTGTTGCAGATGAGATGGTGGAGGTAGCGTAGAAGTGTTTTGTAAAGGGGGTTGTTGGGCACCGCTCGGAATGTTCAGCTGGGGTGTGCCTTGTGGAGGTAATTGAGGCAGAATGTTAGATTGATGAACCTGTTGAGGTGGTAGATTTGTAGTCCCAGGAGGTGGAAGTGATGTGGCAAAGGAGGTGCCCCCAACGTTGACTGGAGGTTGGTTCAGAGGAGGGGGTGCGGTTATCGTTAATGGCGGAGGTTGTGGAATGTTTTGTGGCATACCATAAGCAAAAGGATTGTTGGCATCAGGCACTTGAGGTCCTCCTATAGCTGAGGTCGGAGCTTGTGGGGGATAGTTAACCTGATAAAGAATGGCATTACCAAATTCAAGTTGATGCCAACCCTCAAATGGGGGAACATTGGAGAAGTATGAACCTTCAGGTGCATTTTGGGACCCTTGGAGTGCGTTAGATGGGGCACCCCTATATTTGGACCAGTCAACATTCAAGGGGGGTTTGACACCCTTCTCAATTAGGTGGGCCAAGATTTCTTCACCATGTTTCTCAAGCAAATGGTCAGTCATTTGCACATTGGCGGGATTACTAAAATGTTCCTCAAGTGTGAGTTCAGGTTGATTAACCATACTCTCTTCTCCATGTGGTGAGTTATTCTGATTCTCAGTGTTAGAATGCGATGAAGTGCCATTATGAGGATCGTGAGGGATGTTGGTATCCTTGTTAGGATCTGATGAGACATTGATTGTGTTTTTGGGATCTTGATGATTGTTTGATTGGGCATTCTGAGCTTGACGGTCGGCCATTTTCTTTGCCTGTGAACGAGTCTGAACGGGCATGCAAAGGTGAGATGAGTAGATTAATGCTTCTGTCGAATGATTTGATTGTGATTGGATGAGGTGTGGTTTGGATGGGGTTTAGATTTTATTCGGATATATTGGATTGGATTGGATTTTGGTTGGATTGGATTTGGACTTGGCAAGATTAGATTCGATTGGATTGGATTGGATTTGAATTTGGATTGGATTGGATTTGATTTGGATTGGATTTGGTTAGATTGGATTGGATTGGATTTGATAGATTTGGATGATTGGATGGGTATGATTGAATGATAAAAGATGGATGATAAAAGATAAGAGGGAGACCTTGAGCTTAGTCAAAGGAAGTTACCCTTAGCAACCCAGAGTTTTAATTGATTAAAAGGATGATCACGGTACCGAATCCACCTTAAGATAGGAATGGATTGATTGGACCGAGGATGATAACTCACAACACCGAATTCACCTCAAGATGGAAGCAAATTGATTGGGGTTGAAGTTAAAGACTAATAATCAAATTTAAGTGCTAAGGTCAATTTGGGTAACCACTTTGCAATACAAGGTTAAGATGGTTTGGTTATGAGTGGTGTTTGGCGGTAAAATTATGAGGAAATTAGAATGAATGGGTGGATTGAAGACAATTATGAAGAGTGAGTGGGGATTTATAATGGTTAAACAAAGGTTTGGAATGATAAGATGGGGGTTTAAACGGATCAAATGAAGGTTTCGGGAGGCTTAGAGTGACAAAATGGAGGCTCAAGATGATGAGGTAATGGTTGGGAATGATTAAATGATGGTTTAGAGGCTAAACAGATCCAAATGAGGCAATTTCGGGTCTTCAGAAGGGAAAATCCACCCCTTTGCAGCAAAGATCAGGGCATTGACAACTTTCTGTAGTAAATTAGGGGCGCTATTGCCTTTCTGCAGTAAAATCAGGGGCATTGCCGCCTTTTTGCAGGAAATCAGGGGCGCTGCCGCCTTTCTGCAGTAAAATTAGGGGCGCTGCCGCCTTTTTGCAGTAAGAAAAAGTTTGGTTTTGATGGCGGTGGCTATGGCAAGGACACAAAATGATAAAGTAAGGCCAAAGTATCAAAAAATTGATAGATTTTTCACAAGAAAACACTTCAAGCAAGCACAATCCTATGATTAATATTAAGGGTATGGCAAGGCAAAGTCTTAATCTAAGATGCACAAGGCTTCTAGGGAGTCCTCGATATACTCTCGGTACGTGAGGCACAACCGTGAACACCAGTCCGTCACAAGCGTGAGTAAGGAACCCCAACAAGATACTAAAAGGCTCGAACTAACTCTTCACGTCTATCTAGGTATCACCCTAGCTTCGACGCTCCACCAATTACGACGCGACTGGATTGGGGTACAACTTTTATTCTCCCTCCTTTATATACCCCGCCGGTACGCGTGGTTGGAATCGTCCCTTGGGGTGATGAAATCCCCAAGCAGGTCCCACTAAAAAGAAGACACTAACCGTTTCCAACTACTCCCCAGGCTCACACGAAGTGCAAGGGGAAAGTGAAAAAAAATTAATGCCCCTTTGGGTAACACAAGAACAAATAATCACAGCAAGCAATGAAGTTTATTCCCCTAATTAGACTATGTTCCAAAACAACAAGGATAATTTTTTGCAGATCTAATCAAATAGATGGCCCTACAAACAAATGTTAGCTGTCTTTTTCTTCATTCTTGATCAAGTACGCCCTAATATGCTGCAACACGTTAGCCAAAAAAAACACCAATATCCTTTCCAAAACAATGTTAGAGGGTTATTACTTGAAAACAACAAAAAATGAGAACAAAAACGAAGCCAAAATGCCTATTTTACCTTCCAAACTGTGCTGTTTTGGGGCGCTACCGCCTTTCTGCAGTGAACAAGGGGGCGCTGTCGCCTTTCTGTAGAAAAATGGGGGCGCTACCGCCTTTCTGCGGGGGTGCTGTTGCCTTTCTGTGGGGGCGCTACCGCCTTTTTGCGAGGGTGCTATTGCCTTTCTGCGGGGGCGCTGCCGCTTTTCTGCGAGGGTGCTATTGCCTTTCTGCGGGGGCACTGTCGCCTTTCTACAAAGGCGCTGTCACCTTTCTGCAACAAACTTTGTCAGATTTTTAAGGAAAATAGAAAGTTGTGCCCCTCCCACTGCAAGAAAAGTGTTAGAAAAACCTTCTAAATATATCCCTAATTGCATCAAACTTGTTAGAAGAGAATAAAATTTTCAGCTGTAGGGCGCTGCTACCTTTCTGCAGCAAAATGGGGGCGTTGCCGCCTTTCTGCAGTAAAGCAGAGGGTGCTGCTGCCTTTCTGTGACCTTTTTCTGCAAGATTCTTAACAAAAAGGGAGGTTAAATGTGAGAACTCATTTGTGGGTCCCACCGGGTGTGTCAGAAATGTGAACCTAAGAATTTTATCCTACTCTAACGTGCAAAATAACTAAGAAATGCAAGTGATAAAAGACTAAGGACACCTCAAGATTAGCCAAAAGAGTGATAAAACAAGAAGGAAAATGGACAAAACAAGACACAAACGATTTCACCTTCCTTGCTGTTGATGTCTCCTTGATTGGCCCTTGCTTGGGATGATTTTGTATGCTCCTTAGATGATTTCTTGAGTGACTAAATGCAAGATTAAATGTGCAAAATGATTAAAAGAGATGGCTAGATAATGGCAAAGGATTGAAAGTGCAAATTGGCAGCATGTAGTTATCAAATGGCTAAGTGTTGAAAATGCCCTTGAGGAGGGGGTATTTATAAGAGAATTTGAATTCTCTAGAGAATTCAATGGTCAAGATTGATCCAACAAGGCCAAGATGAAGGGCTATGGTGGGTTGAGAACCCACAAGCCCTCACATCTTGACATGTGGAGGTGAAGTGGCCAAAGGGATATGAGATGGAGGTGAGGTGTCAAAAAGGTACATGAGGTGGAGGAAGGACAAGCACCTTGGGGAGTGAGGAGATTTCCTCAAAAAGGGATTCCTTGTCCCCAAGTGGGAGTGAAAGGGACATTTGAGGAATTTTGGAATTCCTCAAAAATCTACATGGGAAAAGGAAAGATGGTTGGGGATATAAATGTGAATTAAAAATTCACACTCTTAGGAAGATCTAAAGGGTAAAAGGTGGGCTCCAAAAAAGTGGGACTTGGTCACATGTGGAGATTGTGACAAGTCCAAGATTCTAGAAGCCTTGGAAGGATGGAATGTGAATTAAAAATTCACATATAAAGGAGGGGAATCTATAATAAATAAATGTGAATTAAAAATTCACATGGGAAAGGGGGTCAATGCCAAAAGAAGGTAAATGCAAAGGATGGTTGAAAAGTGGTGCCAAATTTGGCTAATGACCTTGGTTAAAGTTGTGCAAATATTGGATTAGGCTAATTAATGAAAGATTAGAGGCAAGTGGAAAATGTAGGAGGATGTGACATTAATCTTTGATTAAGAGGATGCACATCATAATCATGAATTAATTAAATTAATTCAGATTAGGGCAAGGTTATGGAGGATGTAACAAGAAGAGAGAAAGTGAAGAATTTTAAATTGATTTTAAATCAAAAGAGTAAAAATGACTAAATTAAATAAATTAGTGTATTTATTTAATTTAGAGAGGAAGAAGGTGAAAGATAAAGCATTAATTATTAAATTAAATACTTTATAGATATGAGATAAAAGGTATAATATTAATTTAATAAATTAATATTAATATGATAGACGGAAAGGCAACAAATTTAATCATATGGAAGTGATTAAATTTAGATGTCTATAGTTTTAACTGATGTTGTTTGACTTGAAGATTTGTGAACAATTCATGATTCAAATTGGAACCTGTCTTGGATTCTTCAGTCAATTTTGCTTTCAGGGTTAGCAATGGTTTGATGGAATCCAAATAGTTCACCGCATTTGGGTTCTAAGGAAACTAGTCCAAATCAATCTTCCTTGCATCCTCCATCTTCTTTCTAAAATCATTCTTTCCAACGAATCACTCATTTGTGTCAAAGCCTTTGGCAAACCAAGCTCTGTGAAGTTCCTTACCTTTTCATCCACCTTCTTCATCTTGTTTGCAGCCAAATGCAAATATTCCTTTGTTTCACGCATTCTCAAACACTTTTCAATGACAGATGACGACGTCATTGATGTAGCAAGATGATTAGTAATCCCTTTTGATTTCAAAACATGGTCACTGGCTTTGTAGACTATTTGTTGAATTTGATTTGTTGATTTCTCTAATGCCAACACATTTTTCTTGTCCATTAAATATTTGTTGAGCTTCTTATGATGTTTTCTAATAACATCAATCAATTGAAACATGTCACTCAAATGATCAATCCCCTGCATTATTTCATCCCAGATCTTTTGTTTTATATGCCTCATTATTTCTCTACAAAATGTAGATAACTTATTTTGACAAGAATTAATTTCAATTTTTGCTTCCATCAGCTTTGCCTCTAATCTTTCATTTCTTTTTCTCTCCTTCTCCAAATTTTGTTCCCATTATGCATTTCCATTCGCAGTGCTTAGTCTTAATTTTTCTGAAGTGGATTTTTCCTCATCATATTTTTTGTTATTCTCATCTAGCCTTTGCTTCAGTTCATTCACTGCAGTCTCATTCTGCTTATCCTCTTTGCTTGTTGATGTAGAGGTATATTTTTTTATTCTTTTTTCTAATTCATTGCTCTTGTTATCTGCTACTTTCCTCTTTGCTAGGTTTTCCTGTAACTTTTCAATTTGAGTTTTCAACCTTTTTTTCTCTCTATATTGCTTTAGCAATGATGTGTACACCAATTCATTGTTCTTCTTTGATACATTAATTTTGTCAGTATTTCTGAGTCCAGAAAAATCCAATTGAATATTGTTCAGCTGGAATTTAGAAGAAGCCACAGTGGGAACAAGAATTGTGTACTCCATGATTTCTTTATTTGTGTCAAATGTGGGTAATACCATGGTTGTTGCAGGCTCTAAAGTTACAACAGACGCACTCTCCATCAATTGCTTCTTTTCTTTTTTATTCAATTATGATTTCTTTTTAAACTCTTCAATGCAATCAAAACCTAGGGACGCAGGAATAATGGAATGCTTGAATGGTGAAGGAATAGGAGTACTTGCAGTTGCTAATGATGTCGCAGTTAGATTAACTAGCAGTGGGGGAGTGCCTGGAAATAACTTCTTTGTGGTGGATCCACTAGTAGTGTGACTTGGACTTGTCAAAATCCTTTGTCTCTTCTGTATGCCTTGATCACCTGGTGTTTCTATGGTATATTGTGTTGTTGTCCTCTTGTGTGTATTTTTTGTAGCACATGTTGACCACTACTAGTACTACTACCCATACCATCACCACTAGAGGCAGTGCCAATTGCACTAAGCTCTCCACCATGGGCATGTCCTAGTTGTGATTGTGTTTGACCATGAGGATGAGGATTTGAAGCTCTAACAAATTGACCTGTATGCTCTAGGTCTAATTTTTCACCTCCAACCCCAAGGCTAGATTTATCAATTGGTTTTCTATGCTCTACATCTATTACCGTCCAAGGGCCTTGTCTTTGGGACCCCAAAGGACCACCTTCATAACCCATTTTTTCAGCTATGGTTGCTCCTGTAGTAAATGATTCTTTTGTGGCCTCACTTAAACCAAGTTTGAAATTGACATGGCTTTCTTCTTCCCTATCATCATTAGATTCATCATCACTTTCTTTTATTTCTCATTCATCCATATGCTTTATATTCCACAAGTTGCTAAACTCATGATCTTCTTTGTTATCTCCATACTCTGCAAGAGCTCTTGAATCACCTAGCTCCTTCCTCATAGAGCAAAAGGCAGTATTTTTTTATCGTGACCAATTTTTTTCTATAACTTCCTTCTCTAGAGAATTTGGAATTTTTACTCTACTAGATGGTTTATGACTTTTTTCATAAAAATGTACCTCCTAATCGTCTTTTGATTCAATGCCATAATTTCTGCTAGCAATTATTCAAAAGAAATACCATTCTCAACAACACTTTTCTCCATTGCTATTTTGATCTCATCCCAAGAATCCTTGTTTCTCAAGTTTTGAAGCAAGGGTTTACTTTGATGTTGAATTCTACTACCAACATTCTTATTGAGCACAATCATTGATTTAATGGTGTCACATGGATCATACTACAAGTGACAGATAGCATCAAAATCAAAAAAATTCAAAAGATCATGTGCCACACTAAATGCTTTTCTCTCGAATGTGATCCCTCCACATGAAAAAGGTAAAGAAGGAAATAAGGTCTTCTTCCCCTGACCAACAAAGTCTAGTTCATCAGTACTCTACATCTGCCTTACATATTCCAAAGCAAAACCCTTTCTGTCACATGTATTGGAAGTTTATATGGTTGTACTTCTGATCCATAAAATCTTAGCACAATATATTCTTCCATTAAGTACCAATCATCCAATTGTACTTCTTTTCCTAGTTGAATGCAGTTTCTACATGACATAGGCAATCTAGGCATTGGAGTATTTGTAATTGCTTGATGCAATGGATCCAAAAATTAGTCTACAAAATGACTGTAGTTCCTTCGAGAATCATGCATCTTTATCACAGCGGTCCATTCATATACTGGAGCCATTTTCTTTTCCTCAACATTACTATAGGGCTGAATCTGAAGCTTGTTGGTTTGAAACATTCCTCTAAATTTGAATAGAAAAAGATAGCACAAGTAGGTTGTGAACCTAAATGTCTTGGTGGAACCTCCTTTAATCATTAAAAATTGTTTATGCATGGATTCTACAATGTGCCCAATAAAATTATATTTGACATGTGGAACATGATAATGGATATTATATACCATTTCAAGGAGGCTTGCACCCACTTCCAATTTGCTATCCAGTCTGAAGCAAAATGCTAGCATGGAAATAGTATCCTGAGCCCATGGTTTAAAAATATCCAAATCGTAAGGAGGCTTATGATCTCCTTTCAATTTGTTTCTATCATGAACTATTCTATTTAAGAAATAATTTTTCTCCATTTCATCCACTGCTTCATAATCACTAGCAAGCTTTTCAAGGTCAATGTGGACATTTCCAAATTCTTCGGTTGTAAACCCCAAGGCCAACACTTTTCCAAGTTCTTCTGCATTAATGGATAACAATTCTTCTTTTCTATCTTTATTAACAATTTCTCTTTTGTTATCATCATAATTTAGGGCATAGACCATGATAAATTCTAGGCAAGGGAAAACCTCATGTAACATCATGCGCCCTAATCCAGTTACCCATAGTGCATTGATACTATTAACTTGCATTTGATTTGCAACCTTATTCTGAGATGAAAATCTAAGTTCTGAGGTATGCCTACCATAGATTTCAGGATCATAAATATCATGGTATTCATCAGTGAAACCTGGGGTTTTAAGAAATTTTGCATAATGTATTTTTTTATTCGACATTGCTCTAGTGGTACTGGTGGTAGACATGATGATACAATCAACATTGTGAAATTTGTGAATTCCCTATTAGTCCTTAATTTTTCTTAATTCTTAAGCCTCTTAACCCTAAACCTAAAATTCAAAGTTTGACAAAATAAGATTTTAAGAAACATCAAATGATGAAACGTAGCTATAGGAATTCTTTAACTTACTCGGATTTTGATTCTTGAAGTTGAAATTGGTTACTAGAATGGCTTTGTTGGAAGTGGAACTATGGAACCCAGAACAGGGTGGTGCACTGCAATGAGAAAACTAAAGACTAAAATCTCCCCGTGTGTTGACCCTCTAACTTCAAAATAAAATCACTTAGCAATAGAAAGTGTTGTTTTTTTCTAATATTAAAGTGAATGAAACAAAAACGTCTACGTGTTACTTCCAGACTACACAGTACACAATTAGTACATGGATGACAACATTTAAAACAAGTCATTTATGGTTTACTCCTGCATTGACAACAAATTCTAAACCATTTATCTTTGTTAATCTAACAGTTATAGGGTGATTCCAGAGGTTTAAGTTTGCAAGCCTTGTGCTTTGTGCATTTCATTCTAGAATGCAACTACAACCATACATCAAATGTTCATCGAACGGTTGAGTAATTTATGATATAAATAATAAACATGTGTTTTAAAGTTGCTTTAAACTTTAATGCGCTAGGATTGACATCAAGGCCAAGGGGCCGATAACTTAATGTTGCAAAGGCCTTAATAAAATGAATTACAATGTCACATTAATAGCACAACCATTAATAGCACTTAACTTGAAAGGACTTAATAAAATGAATTACAATGTCACATTAATAGCACAACCATTTATTTTATTACAACTGAATTACAATGTCACATTATTACATAGTACAAATACAAATGTAAGCGCAAGTGCCAAGCTTTTGCTGGACCGCTGGTGAAAATGTAAATGTGATACACATTTCTCTGAAAAAAAAATGGGACTTGTTGGGTCAACCATGAGCTCTGAAAATAAACTCATGGGACTTGCTGGGTTAGCCATGGGCTCTAAAAATAAATGCACGGGGCTTGCCTGGTAGGCCATGTTGTCTAAAAATAAATGCAAGGGGCTTGCCTGGCCAACCATGTTGGGGAACCAAGAGCTGTGAAGATACAAAATGTACTTATCCCCTTTGAGAATAAGAATCATGCAAATGATGAGGGGTAGTAAAACTGCTCCCATCTTCTACTTCCAGCTTCCATGCACTGGGATAACACTTATCTCCATCAGAGCTCCTCATCCTGGTTCAAAACTTGTCTAAGAAGTCAAGTGAACGAAATCAACTTCTTTCCAATTCCACCCATTCTGAAGTTGAAGGAAATTGGTCTTTTACTCTATAACTAAATAACTAGAGGTAGGAGAATTTAGAGTATCCCCAATAATACCACATCATCTTCTTCCTGAATCCTTAATAAGTTATTAACTCTACAAAATGAAAACCCTTATGACAATTCAACAAAATATTTTAGTTGTGTTCACTATCCTTATTTATGGGCCAAAAGTGCTTCCAAAAGTGCCACTACCATCCTGGTCCCTTGTACACCTCACACGTGTCACATGTGAGGTTGGGTATAGTCATAATTGCGATTCACGAAAACCAAAAATCCAACTTAATTGGTTTGTGTAACTTAAGCCTAACATTTACAATTTAAATGTTTAATTTGATTGATGTCTGAACTCTGACAACTTGGCTACATGCAAACTATACCTCAAGCTGACAAGTTGTCAATTGTCAAAATCACTAGTGCCACGCAAACGATATGAAATCATTACAAATCTTGTTTCACTAAATCACTGGATTATTGGTATCATCATCTACAATTCTATAGTACATCGAGCAATTTTCAATATAAAGCTATCCAATCAATCACTTTGGCTATTCATATGGCATTAATATGTGTCGCCGCCTGCAGTACTGCAACCAAATTGAGAATTTCAATAGAATAAATGAAAGGTAGAGTAATTCGACACATTGAAAAGAGAGAATTAAATGTCTCATTTTACCTTAATCATTATCAATTTATCAATGTCCACTAATAAGTCACAATAAATTTCGCTCACTTATGATCAAAACTATATGTTGATAATTACTATTAGTTTTAAAAGCCACATTTAACATTTTTATATTGACCAAAGCAAAAAGGATTTACAAGAATGGAGCCACGAAAAGTATTTTAATTTAAGTAGCTATTGCTAAAATCTGAAGTACATAGTAGTTAGTACATAACCAACATGGCCAAAAGGAAAAAAGTCACTAACTGTGGCAAAAAACTAGTCACAAAGTACATATTACAAGAACTGTTACACTGTACAATAAAATATAGACACCTTACACATCACACAATTCATTACTAATTTTTTTTGTAACATTAGTTGAGGCCTTCAACCGGATGTTTGAGTAGAACGTGAATCAAATTTAACAAACTAACAGTAGAGAAGAAAAGCGAATCACCCACAACCTTCCTCCAAAACTCCAGACTCTTTAATGATTCAATTTTCATATCACATAGCAGACCCCATCTCATATTAACTAGGGCAAGAGCCTGCACTGTAGAAGCATTCAATTCCACTTTCTTGAAGATTCCACCAATAGGCGCTAACCCACTTTCAAAATTGTAATGCTCCAACGCCAACTCCAACGAATAAATAAAGTAAATGAAAGGCTGCAAATAACATATTTCCAATGTCTCCACCAAATCTTTATCGAGCAAAATGTCCATCCAATTGGACAAGAAAGCCGAAGCTACCTCATAATATAGAGAATGAGGGTTGTTCTAAAGCCATTCCCTACCCACAATTATTCTTATAGCATCCTCAACTTGCACACAAGGAATTGTAAAAACCATAACCAACTTTCGTCTGTCATATGCATCATCCCTTCCTTTCTCCCAAAAATATTTGGGTAGCATGACACACCATGAAGACTCCATAATATCTCAATTAAATTGAGAATAGAGAAGAAATAAATCAAAGCCAAATATATTATAAATTATATGAAGAACATCAAGTTGGTGAAGTATATATAGAAGTAAGCATGAACACAATGAGTATGACATCACACTTATCATTTTTAAATTCACCACTATCATTGATGTGACAATTAACATTTATTTCAACATTTGAATCCTTAAAAAAAGTGCTTAAAAGGTAGCCCGCAACAAATGACAAGATGGCTGCATAGTGCACATGCAAATAAAATTATTTTTAAAATAGGGACATTACTAGGTTGACGAGACTTGACCCTCAGGATTAAAGACTTAAGATTTAAGGCTTTGTCATAAAATATTTTGGTCTGACTTAGGCAATATTAAATGGTAAACAAGAGCACGATGACTGACATACCTAAATAATTAATAAAATCTCAACCATTGATTTCTGAAAATCTAATGGTTCTAGTGTTATTCCAGAGGTTTCAATTCACAAGTCTAGTGCTTCAAGGATTTACTTTCGGAATTCAACTATAGCTGTCCATTGAAAATTCATCAAACAGTCCCTCTTTTAAAACAAACTTTATGCACGCGCATAATTTAAAATGGGGACATCGCTAGGTTGGCGAGACTTGACCCTCAGGATCAAAGACTTAAGATTTAAGGCTTTGTCATAAAATATCTTGGACTGACTTAGGAAATTATTAAACGATAAACAAGAGCACGGTGACTGACAGACCTAAATAATTAACAAAATCTCAACCAATGATTTCTAAAAATCTAATGATTCTAGTGTTATTTCGGAGGTTTCAATTCGCAAGTCTAGTACTTCAAGGATTTACTTTTGGATGCAACTATAGTTGTCCATCAAAAATTCATCAAACGGTCCTTCTTTTAAAAAAAAATTTATGCACGTGCATAATTTGAAATGGGGACATCGCTAGGTTGACGAGACTCGACCCTCATGATTAAAGACTTAAGATTTAAGGCTTTGTCATAAAATATTTTGGTCTGACTTAGGTAATATTAAACAGTAAACAAGAGCACGATGACCTAAAAACCTAAATAATTATTAAAATCTCAATCATTGATTTATGAAAATCTAACAGTTCTAGTGTTATTCCAAAGGTTTCAATTTGAAAATCTAGCGCTTTAGAGATTTACTTCCCGAATGCAACTATAGCCATCCATAAAAAATTCATTGAACGGTCACGGTTATATTGATTCGCCAATGTTTTTTCTTATGCATTTGAAAATAGGTTTAATTCGCCAATGGATATATTTTTTTGGTTGAAAAAAGTTTTAATTGCCAACAAAATTATTTTTTCTGTTTTGAAAACAGGTTTAATTCACCAATGGAAAATTTTTCTAGGTTTGAAAATAGATTTTAATCGCCAATGAAAATATTTTATTGGTTTAAAAAAAATTGCAATTCGCCAGGATTTTTCATAGACTTCTATCGATTAGAAAATATTTTCCAATTGAGATTTTTTTCCCCAAAAAACGAAAAAAATTTGCCAATAAAATTAATATTTTTATCGAGAAGTATACAAGATGCGCCAAGATTTTATACCTTCGCCGAGGGGGGGTTTCTTAAAGTTTTCCCTGGACTTTGATCACAACATTTGTATCTCTCTTCGATATCCTTGGCCATCTTTTGAGAAATGTCTAAGAGACATTCAGGCTTCTCTCATCGATATTGCAATGTCTCTTCGATATTTACTTCTTAGTTTGCTCCTTGATAATTTTCTTTTTTGTCAATGAGATTGGTGGATTTCTATTACCCACAAGCTTATGTCTCCTCGACATGTCTTTATTTTTTCCCTCAGTGGTAATAGTTGTTGATGATGTCTATGTGACTTTGTTATGTCGGGGAGACTCGAGGTCACCTCTCTCTGACGTCCCTTAGTCTCATCGATATTTTGTGCCAGAATGTCAGGGAGACTTTTGATAATGTCTTCTTGATATATTTGTGTCTCCTCGACCCATTGTTTTTAGGATTTGGATGAGACCTCATCCAATGTCTACTCAATATTTCTGTGTCTTGTCGATACTTTTCTCCTTGAGTGTCGAAGAGACTTATTTGCTTCTCTCCTTGACATGCCGATGTCTCTTCAACATTGTTGTTTCATCAATGCTTGTTTTGCCAATGATTTACTATTTATTTTATGATAACCTCTTGGTGTCTGAGAGATGTTTTTTGTTTCCTGAATGTTGACACTCGTATGATTTGTCTGTGAAACATGTTAGATTCTCTCCTCGACATGCCCAAGTCTCTTAGACATGTTGCTCTTTAGGATAATAGGAAGACATTGAATATGTCTCTTAGACATTCAAGAGTCTCATCTACATTTCTTATTAGCCCTTTCTGCTTGTGTCGAAGAGACTATGGTGAGACTCTCTCTAATAAGGCATTGTCTTGGAGAAATGCCATGAGTTGCTAGGAGAACATTTCAAGCAGGGACTTCACTTTATTGTAATGATCAAGGGCCTTATTTTGGTACTTTATACTAATGTCAATTATTATGAAATGGAAATGGAGCATATGGTGGATATGGGAGGATAAGTGAAAATGGAGGTGTGCAGGACAACCAATGTGGATTTTTTAGCTCCAACAACATCAACACATACTCTTCTAGGATATGGGAATTGCTATGGAAATTTTATCTCCTAAGGCTCTCACATTATGAGCTAGTAATATAAATAACATTATTTAATTTTTATTTTATCTAACACCACTCCGTGTAAATAAATGATATTTATTTTTAGTTTTATTTGTTTCTTCATTCTTTCCATAAGAGGCAACTCCACTTTGTGAACCTTACCCATCTAGGTAAATGAAGAGAAGCAGAGGATCATTAATTTATGGCAAGTGATTGAGGGATCATTTTAAAGTTTTTTCTTATTGAAATTGTCTTCATCAAATTCAACTTAAATTACAAACTCAACAATTGAGGGATCATTTTTTCCTTTGATTATTGTCAACCAAGATTGTTGTTTTATCGTTTGTTTCTCTAGTAGTGCTTGCTTTTCCATTATGACATATTGTTTCATTAAATGAACATCAAACAAGATGATATCATCATTAAATTGTTTTTAATTCTTTATTTTACGTTTAATTAATTGTGTTTTAATTATAAAATCTCATATTTGAATGTATCTATGATAACTTTGTCTTCTTAAAAAAAACACCTAAAAAAAATTTCTCTACACATTTAATTGTTTCTCAAAAATTTGTCTAATTGATACTATCCACTTTTTATAGAACTAAAAAAAAATTATTTAATTGTTTTTCAAAGATTTGTTTGATTGATACTATCCACTTTTTTATATAATATATTGAAAAATTGTAAGTTTCAAATGGAAATATCTTCATATAATTTCTAAATTAAGATATTAAAAAATATAAGAATAATATTTATAAGGATGATTCTAATCTACATCTGATCCTTTTGTAAAAGCAACTCTTCTTAAATGAAAGGGAATTTTATAATTTTTTTTTTTAAAAGAGACAACTCATGTTCCACTAAAATAATTCAAGATTTCTATACTATTGTATATATGGTTTAATTGCATTAATAGGTGAAGCTAAAAAAATTATTGAGAGCTCTACCAATTATGATATTGATTTTTTGATACGTAAGATTTTTTTTTATTAATTAAAAAAGGAAACATATAGTTTGTCTGCTATGTAGGAAATTTTAGTATTTCAACGTAAAACCAGAAGCTACCATAATGCCTCCACCCAGAACAAAGAATTTAACCATAGAAAAACTTTCAAAATTGGTAGAGCCACAAACTAACCCAAAAAACCCAAATTTGAGCTATCCATTACCAGACTAGAGGAATTACAGACAAAAGATTTAAACTGGCCAAATTACAGAAACCCATTTAACTTTGCAAACAAATCAAAATTTGTAACCCAGTCAACACCATCAATCGCCATTAACCCTAGCAACTTCTTTAAATATTCCACTGCAACGACCACTATCATTTAGTGGTGCATGAGAGCTGCCCCACTCAGGTTCAAGAGGAAGGGGTAAAACCTTATTGCCTCGTCGGTGCTCCGTAGAAGCTCCAGATCACTTGGTCGCGAGATCCCAGTACCTATAATCGTTGCCTTCAGGATCTCCTCCATGCCGCCAACCAAATCCTTCATAAACAATTTCACCAACAGTTCCTTTTCCTCCATCTTGGGGACTTGACTATCGAGTAGAGAAGCCAAGAAGCACGAGGAAATGTGTGCATTGCCCCTCCCATACTCCTTGCATTCAATGTGACCAGAGCCCAGAACCATCTTTACCACCACAACTACAAGGGGATCAATATTCAACAAAATTCGCTTCAACTTTTGGTTTGTTATCTCTCTGAATGCAGCTTGCCTTGACATTGCCAATAAGGAGATTGGAGTATCCAATCCAAACCATGACAACCCCTCCACCGACATTAGAATGACAAATTTTGAACGCCTGACCATTGTCATCTACATACAACACCAAAGGTCGAGCACACTCTGCCAACCAAAGCACCACCATAAACTAAACACCAACACCCAAAACCTTTACTACACTACATAAAAAAATGCCACCTCCCAATAAATAAACCCGCATTCATCAAGCATTTCGATCTACACATAAGCAAAAGGTTAATTATTGGCAAGGCTAGTTGTTCTTGCTCCTGTGATGTCGTCCTGCATACCCGAATTGGTATGATAGGCCATCATTAAAATTTGAGCTCAAACTGCCCTTCATTAATGCTTGTACTTATAAAAAATCCCTTATTTTATTTTATTTAATTCATTTGTAATTTGTAAAACATAATTTCAAATAATCTCATATATATATTTTCAAATAAAATTATAATGTAAAATAAATAATGTACATTATAATTCCCAATTAAGGGAAAAACAATTCTCATAATTAAACAATTTAAAAATATAATTAAAAACTCAACTAATATAATATAAATAAAAATTATACTTACTAATTCTAAAGTTTAAAATGGAAAAGAAAATAAAAATAATACAAATCCTTATAATTAATTAAATACTAAACAAAAACATGATCGAACGTCACCCTCATTTATACCAGGGGGTATGACATTCCTGGTTGGTGGTCTCGACATGACTTTACGACAACTCAAAGGGTGGCACGTACGCGTAGTACAATGCGCCATGAAAGGGTGGCAGGTTGGCATTCATTTTAATCCAGAGAAAATGGTGATCTCCGTATTCTGCATTTGCTAGAGTTTTTGTTCTAGAGGCTTCGCTTGGGTGAGAAAGAATAATGGAGGAGGACGCAAAGTATGCAGTGTTTAAATCAATCGAGGCGCTATCCACCTTTGGGCATGACACTTTGATTTTCTTGGATTGCAGTGTGAGGCAGGCAAGTTTCAAAAAACTCATGGACCAGAGGCTCAAACAGATTCTTCTAGAGTTTGATCCCTTGATGGTGGCTACGGTGAAAATGGTTTTGGGCCGAGAGCATGTCGCCTACAGTGAAACAGTTCGAGTTAATTCCCACATAATCTCTCATTTCTTTGGCGTCTTTGCTTGATCAAAGCACCCCCGAAAACCTAGTTCGGGCAATGATGAGCAAGCTATTCAAGCCTAATCTCCTGGGTGGCATGGATGAGGTTATTTCGGCCTCTATTCTTGGCTATGGGGTGCCACGTCCGAAATACTTGGAAATGCTCAAAACTCTTGGTGCGGTGGTCCAATTTTTTCCACTTCTATTGGAGCCAAAAGGACTAGCACTTGTCAAGCATCAGATGATGGTTGCGGTTGGGGTGGAGTATCTAAAAAAAGCTCTTAAGGTGGTGGAGATTGAGGATTTGGAGTGGGTGGAGGAATTCAATGACTTAGCCCATCTTAATGGCTTCATGTGACCTTGGGCTCATGGTGGGATGGTGTTGGTTTTTTTGGCTTCTGCGATTGTCAGTGGCTCTTGGTGGTGGTTCAGTTAGTTTTTGGGTGATGTTTTGGTGGTTGTCTTGGCCTCTGGTGGGGCTCAAAATGGGTGGTTTGGGTAGCCTGAAAATTCTGAAGCATAGTTCTAGCTTGTCTGCTCAGGTTTTTGGTTGGTTGGGAAATCTATTGCTAGGGTTTCATGAATATTCGTGCAATGGCAGATGATCTGCAATTTTTTGAATTTTGATTAATACAATCTCTTGCTTACGTACCAAAAACAAAAAATAAATACAAAACAAAAACAATATGTATATGCAAAAAGAATTTACATTATAATTCCCATTCTCATTATTTAAACAATTTTAAAATTTTAAAGAAACTCAACTAATATTATCTAAAAAAAATTATAATTACTAAATGTTTAGTTTACCTGTTCAAAATTTTAAAATGGAAAAGAAAATAAAAAGAAGACAAATCCTTATAATTAAATACCAAAAAAGTAGTACAATCCTTATAATTAAATACTTAAAAAAGCAATATGTATATGCATAGAGTATTTTGTTAACCAAGTGGTTTGTAAATTACCAAGCAAGGAGTAAAACGATAGAATAGTCAATTTAGTAGAATAAAAAGTAATTTCATCTAGCGCTTGGTAATTTAGGGCTCGCAAAACAAATAATATTTACATGCCTGTAAAAAAGTAAAATAAAAAATACTTTAACCACACGTGGTAGAAAATATTATGCAGCACATGTAGAAATAAATTATATGCAATCTGTATAAGATATTATGCAGCGCGGGGCAGACTTTTGCAAGTAAAGTATTATTATAATGTGATAAAATCAAGAAAAGGGTATCAATGGACCAAATAGTTTCAAGGGTTGGTAGTCTAATATCGACCATTGATTGGCAATTTCATGTTTGTCTTCTTCAAATAGGATACGCCTTCGGTGTAAAATATATAGCCCATCTTGATAAATATCGCCAACTTTTTCAAAAAATTGGAGAAAAATACATTAAACCCTTAATTAACCCTCAACCCTCAACCCTCAACCCTCAAACCTCAACCCTAGTTAAACCCTAATCCCTCATAACCCCTATACCCTCTACCCTATACATTGGAACCTCAAACCTAATCCCTCAACCATATACGTACCCTCAACCCCTATACCCTCTACAGACCTATACAATATTGGACCCTCAACCCTAATCTACCAACCATATACCATAATCCATCTACCCTCAACCTTAAACCCTCAAGCCTCACACCTCAAGCCTCAACCCTTAAACCCTCTACCCTCTACCCTCTGATCTACCCTATACATTAAACCCTCAACCCTTAATTCTCAACCCTCAACCCTTAATCCCTCAACCCTCAACCCTTAAACCCTAAACCCTCAAACCCTATACCCTCTACCCTCTACATTGGAACCTCAACCCTAATCAACCTTCAACCATATTATACCCTCAAACGTCCTAGCTATACCCTAAACCCTCTACCCTCAACCCTTCATAATGTCCCTCAACCCTAAACCCTTAACCCTAAACTAACCTTAAACCTTCTACCCTCTTATACCCTAATCCCTCAACCCTAGTAATCCCTCAACCCTTAAACCATTAAACCTAAGTAAATTACTTTCTACCCTAATCCCTCAAACCTCAACCCTTAATCCCTCAACCCTTAAACCCTTGACCCTCTACCCTCTACCCTCAACCCTCTGCAAGTACCCTTAAACCCTAATCCCTCAACCCCTATACCCTCTACCCTATACATTAATGGACCCTCAACCCTAATCCTTGAACCATATACCTTCAACCCTCTACTCTTAACCTTAAACCCTCAACCCTTAACCCTTAAACCCTAAAGTACCCTTACACCCTCTACCCTCTACCCTCTACCCTATATATACATTGGACCCTAATATAATTAACCCCAATCCTTGAATCATATTATACCCTCTACCCCTGACCCTAATCCCTCAACCTAATCCCTCAACCCTAGTTAAACCCTTAAACTCAATTACTAAACTCTCTACCCTAATCCATCAACCCTCGACCCTTAATCCCTCGACCCTTAATTAACCCTCAACCCTCTACCCTCAACCCTCAACCCTAGTTAAACCCTAATCCAGCCTCAACCCCTATACTCTCTACACTATACATTGGACCCTCAACCCTAATCCCTCAACCTACATATACCCTCAACCCTCTACCCTCAACCTTAAACCCTCAAGCCTCAAGCCTTAAACCCTCTACCCTAAATACGTCCCTCTGATCTACCCTATAAATTAAACCCTCAACCCTAGTTAATCCCTCAACCCTCAACCCCTATACCCTCTACCCTCTACATTGGAACCTAAACCCTAATCAACCTTCAACCATATTATACCCTCAAATGTCCTAGCTATACCCTAAACCCTCTACCGTCAACCCTTAATGTCCCTCAACCCTAAACCCTTAAACTTTAAACCGGCCTTAAGCCTTCTACCCTCTACCCTCAACCCTATACCTTCAACCCAATACCCTAAACCCTAAACCGTTAAACCCTCTACATCCCTCTACCCTCAACCCAATACCCTCTTATACCCTTGACCCTAATCCATCAACCCTTAAACCCTTAAAACTAAGTAAATTACTACTTTCTACCCTAATCCCTCAACCCTCAACCCTTAATCCCTTAACCCTTAAACCCTCGACCCTCTACCCTCTACCCTCAACCCTCTACAAGTACCCTTAATTAACCCTGATCCCTCAACCCCTATACTCTCTACCCTATACATTGGACCCTCAACCCTCTACTCTCAACCTTAAACCCTAAAGTACCCTTATACCCTCTACCCTCTACCCTCTACCCTATATATACTTTGGACCCTAAACCCTAATCCTTGAACCATATACTCTCTAGTACCCTTGACCCTAATCCCTCAACCCTAGTTAAATCCTTAAACCCAATTACTAAACTCTCTACCCTAATCCCTCAACCCTCAACCCTTAATCCCTCAACCCTTAATTAACCCTCAACCCTCTACCCTCTACCCTAGTCAAACCCTAATCCCTTAACCCCTATACCCTCTACCCTATACAATATTGGACCCTCAACCCTAATCCCTCAATGTACATACCATATACATACCCTTAAATCCTATAGTTGCACCCTCTACCCTATACATGATTGGACCCTCAACCCTCTACCCTCAACCTCAAACCCTCAAGCCTCAACCCTTAAACCCTCTACCCTCTACCCTATGATCTACCTTATACATCAAACCCTCAACCCTCAATTCTCAACCCTCAACCCTTAATCGCTCAACCCTCAACCCTTAAACCCTAAACCCTAAACCCCTATACCCTCTACCCTCAACCCTTAATGTCCCTCAACCCTAAACCCTTAAACACTAAACCAGCCTTAAACCTTCTACCCTCTACCCTCAACCCTTATCCCTCAACTGGCCTATACCCTCAACCCAATACCCTAAACCCTAAATTGTCAAACCCTCTACGTCCCTCTACCCTCAACCGGCCAATACCCTCTTCTACCCTCAACCCTCGACCGTAATCCCTCAACCCTAATCCCTCAACCCTTAAACCATTAAACCCAAGTAAATTACTCTCTACCCTAATCCCTCAACCCTTAAACCCTTGACCCTCTACCCTCTTCCCTCTACCCTCAACCATCAAATACCCTTAATTAACTCTAATCTCTCAACCCCTATACCCTCTACCCTATACATTGGACCCTCAACCCTCAACCCTCAACCCTAGTTAAACCCTAAACCCTTACACCCTCTACCAACTCTACCCTCTACCCTAGTATACATTAAACTGCCCTCAACCCTCAATTCTCAACCCTCAACCCTTAATACCTCAACCCAATACCCTAAACTGTTAAACCATCTACGTCCCTCTACCCTCAATGTCCCAATACCCTCTACCCTAGTCAACCCTAGTAATCCCTCAACTCTAATCCCTCAAATGTTAAACCCTTAAACCCAAGTAAACTCTCTACCCTAATCCCTCAACCCTCAACCCTTAATCCCTCAGCGCTTAAACCCTCAAGTACCCTCAACCCTCTACCCTCTACCCTCAACCCTCAAGTACCTTTGAACCCTAATCCCTCAACTCTTATACCCTCTACCCTATACATTGGACCCTCAACCCTAATCCTTGAACCATATACCCTCAACCCTCTACCCTCAACCTTAAAACCTCAACCCTCTACCCTATACATTAAACCACCCTTAAACCTCAATTCTCAACCCTCAGCCCTCAACCCTCAACCCTTAATCTACATAAAGTAATATGGTAAAGGTGAGATTTTCTTTGTTTATGATTATCTAGAGGAATAAATGGGTATATACAAAGGGAATGTTGGTGACAGTATGGATCTTGTCACACAAATTGTTGCATTTCATGTTAAATACAATGAAAAATCAAAGGCAATAGATCTTTTGATGCAAGTGAAATGTAGGCAAGCAATTGAAGGCTAGTGAATATTGGGGAAGGATTTTTTGTTCTAACACCCTTAATTCCTACTAGATCAGAACAATTAGGCGCTAAATTAGGTGCCAAAATAGGCTCTAAAGTAGGCGCTAAAATAGGTGTTACATCAGGTGCTAATATGGGTGCTAACGTAGATGCTAATCTGGTTGCTAATTTAGGCGCTAATCTGGGCGTTATCGTAGGCATAGTTTTTGGCGCTAATCTTGTCATTAATCTAGGTGTTAATATGGCCACTACACTAGGCATTAATATCAATGCTAATCTTGGCACTAGAATTTTGGTGCTAATTTTAGTGCCAATTTGCGCCTGAATTAGTGCTGGCTTGTTCTGGTTGGCACAAAAATGCAAAAAATAGCGCCATCCCGAAAAATAGAGCCGAATTTTCCCAAAAAATGGAGAAAAATACATTAAAACAGTGGGTGGAAGCAAAAAATGGAGCAAAAAAGGGAGCTAATCACAGGGATTTGTTGTAGTGAAAATGGGGTTAGTTCACTTGTCTCCACCAAAATATGTATCATCATCAATAGGAAAAGCTAGGTGTGAGAATATGGTTCCTAGGACTCATTATTTATAAATTATAAATTAACACTTGACTATATATAAGAAGGTGAATACTAAAATGCTACTTTCATTTTCACATGCATCCATAGAGATTCTAAGGTCTTCTAGAGCTAGAGTAAATTCATTCATTATGATTAATCATAATGGTGTAAAGGAAGAACCAAATTCCTACATGAGATGATCGAGTATGTGCTAATATTGAGTGAGTTGAGAACCTAGATGTAGTGAGTTGACTTTTGACCCAATTTTTTAATTTTTTTGTAAAATTTTCAAAATTTAAAAATGCCAAGTTTTTTGGAACACTACATAGGCTCATTTTTATCTTTAGTTGTGTTCTATGGATCTAACTTACTTACTAGGTGCGATTTCAACTCATAGGGTTAAACCTAGGGCCCAAGATCAACCCTTATTGTTGGTACTTATGTTTTGGAGAAGTTTACAAAAAAAACATGATTTACTAGTATTTATGGACTAATGATGTCATTGTATTTACATTTTTGTGTGTAGATGGAGCTAGAGATCTACGAGGGAATTCAAAATTATCATCAAGGGAGTATAAGGACATTACCCCCATAGAAATTAATTGGGTTCTCCTAAACGTGGTCAAGGTTGGGTATATGATGATGATTACCACATTACATTATAAACTAGGATGCTCATCATTATTATAGAAAGGTGGGATTCACTTACTAACACCCTAAACTTCCCCACTAGATATTTTAATATGAAATTAAAGGATGTTTGTCATATTATGTGCACATTATTGAGAGGGATATGCATTGCAACTCATCACACTACACAACATGTTGAAAGGGGCCTCTACCAATGGTGTATAAAACATTTTGAGTATCATCAATATGGAGTCCTATAAAGAAAGATTATTATTGGTGTTGTATCCCAAGGGTGTAAATAGATTCTTTTGATTATTAGTAATTTTTTCTTCCAAATGGCAAGGGTTTGACCATCTCATAAGGACTTATTTAGATATGTAATGAGGTTGAGGAGCACCAAATATTTTCTTGGGGTAGACATGCATTAGATCATATATATGATGATTTACATAGATTTATTAATAAGACCAATGCCAACATTAAGTTAGCCTATCTATTATATACCTAAGCATACAAGCATCTATTAATCCCTCATCCTCTAGGTATTTGATCATCGTGAGCAGCAATAGGCACAACATTGGTATTCCAAGGGATACCAACAATATAGGTCGATGGAGAGAGATTCATACCCTCAAGGTGTGGCAATAGGTAATTGGCAAGTTGGTTATGGTTAACATCATGTGGAGGCTATAACATTAGTTGGCCTTCATTATAAATGGTGAGTTCTGTTGATGTCCCAAATGGCACAACAACATTGCAAGCAGAATATTGCTATCCTGCTTCTCCTGAAAGAGAAAGGCAACACATGGATGCCTTAGCTCCCAAGGTCTTGGTAGTTGGGTCTCAACTGTGCTGATGTCCCTCAGTGGTCAATGTAACAGTAATATTCAAGGGGCCTACTGGTGTTGAGCTTTTGGACTGTTGTGGGTTGAACATGAATTTAAATCTACTCTAACTGAGGTTTTAAAGAAATAGAAAAAGATGGATCAGGGATTTGGGATAGAAAAGAATGACACTTCATCCAAATTAACCAGACCTGTTGCCTTCCAAGGAACTCCTAACTAAAACTGTAGAAAAAACTTAACTTGTGACTAACACACAGTATCATTCATTCACAGTGCTGATTTCAACTACAGATTGCAAGTTACCACTTAAACAAAACATAAAAACCAAACTCCATTCCTTGAAAGCTTTTCAAATTAGATGATTAACTCAAGACAAACACCATTTTGGAACACAATATGAAGTAGATTAAAATCTGGTTGCCCCTACTGTCAGTGAAACAGATAGACAACATTTACAAATCTGGCACAATCACCAGTGTATAGAAAATCTGTGGCTCCAAATTGCTTCCATTTACACTAAGAAAGCTGAAAGATACATTCTTCTATTCTGAATCTAACTCCTACTCAGGAAGACAAAAAGAAGCTCCTATTATAGAGAATCAGGATCAACTTCTATCCCCTCTATTCCTACTGATTTCTAACTACTGGTTCCTAAAAATATAACTCTAAAACTTCTAACTTTTACAAAGAGGCAAAAATGCCTTATATACAGAATGTACAAGAAAGGATGCGCTGTCCCCTACACTAGGGTTTTACAAAATATCTGCTCGGTTGCAGGACTGTCAGCTCTCAAATCTTTTGAAGAAAGTCGGTTGTACATTCAATGTGAATCCTCGGTGTCCATGCTGATGAAAGATTTCCAGGAAAGATCTGTAGATCTTTTGCTACTACAACATTAACTCCCCTGTCTGTGTGTCCATATTCGAACTCTCCTGCAGTCCGCCTTGAATGCTCCAGGATATCTGCATTAATATTGATCTACCTCTGCCAGCAGTGATTGCCACAGGTATCCCTCTGAGTCATGGTTTCTTCCGTCACTCGACTTCCTTTTCGTTCTGGGACTCCTCTGCTCGTTGACCACCTTTGGAAGCATCGTCGGGTCACCTTGCAGATCTGAACACCATCGCTCGAATCGGTATATCATCATCTATTCTTAGGAGTCTATCTTACCTGCCTTTTGTTAGCCTTCTCCACAAGGGTGGTCAACCAGTCAAAGGCCCCTCTTAGCTCCCCCTGAATGGACGGTCACTTGCCACGTAGGATCTCGAGCGATCAAAAGGTGGTTCACTTGGCAATCACATTGGTGAGACACCCCTGGTGTCTCTCCAATGCGATTTCATCCCACCACAGTTATCGGCAAGACTTCTTGTTCGGCCAGAGGTTGTGACGAGTCCTTATCGGTCATACCGATATCCTTCTTCGCATGGGGAGTTGATCTTCAATGTCAGGGAGACCATCGTTTGTCATTGTGACCTCATAGCGAAGTCACTCATTTCGCTTGGAGTCTCCCCGAGTTCCTTTTTACTCTCCCTAGGCTCACTTCATTCTTTCGGTGTGACACTGGCAAGTCGGCGGGATGTTTCGTCGAAGGCCAAATCTCTGGGCGAGCTTCCTTGTGTCGGTGTAACTTTGATGTTTCAGAGAGACCCTATAGCGAACTCCCCTCTTTCATTGAACTCTGCTGTCGCCAAGACCTTCTCGAGTCGGTAGGAAATCCTACCGAACTCGTTGCGTTCATTCTGAGTCTCCCTGATATCCTCCTTTCGACGTGACCTTTGCTCATCGCCAAGACCTTGTGGTGAGCCTAGATCACTACGCCAATGTCGCCCAGGTCACCGTGACCTCACCTCTTCGGCCATACATTATGCCGAAGGGATCACCTTTGGTGATCTTTTCACTTCGCTAAGACCCTCCTCTAGTCATGCCGACATGGGTTCTTTTGCTTCACATGCGTTGCTGTAGCGCCCTCTGGTCGGGGAGATGTTCTGCAAACATCTCATGTCTCGGCGAAAGCCTTACTAATTCACCCCATTGTCACTGTAGCATACCGATTTTCTCACCGAAGACCACCGATGGAATCCCCCTTTGCACTGTGTCGCCATGACCATCCGTGGTTAGGGAGAGTATATAGCGACCTAGACTACTACGCCAATGAGATTCTTCATATTTCGATGAGACTTTCACCGTTCGGTGAGACCTTCCACTGACCTTATATCTCTTGGCAAAGTGTAGTTCCTTGCCATTGACGAGACCATCACTCGTCGCCGTAACCCTATAGTGAAGTCTTTCATCCACTCGGAGTCCTCTTGACCTCTTCCTGTCCTCCTCGGGCTTGAGTCTCTCTGTTTCGCTGTGACTTCCTTTCTTCGCTAAGACCTCTTAGCGAAGACATGATCCTTCATCGAGCTTCACTTCTTTTGGTGGGGCCCCTCTATTTCATGTCGGTGAGACTCTAGGGATTCGCCGAGACATCTCTGGGGTCTTGCCGATAGGCACCATAAACTCAGATTTGAACCAAATGAACAATGGGTCGAGGAGACTATGATAACCCTACGCCAATGAAGATGCACAGTGGGGAGACTCTGATTCTTTGGATTTCGAACAGTCAGAGCTGAGCCACCAGTCGGTAAGAGCCTAGAAAGTCCTGCCAACCTTTGCCTTAGCGGATTTTCACGACCAACTGGATTGAAGCATGCACCGTCTGAGCTCCCCTGACAAATATCATCCTGTAGTAGGATTTAATCCTGCATTCAACAAAGAAGATCATACAAACAAAAGTTAATTAATCAAAATCATCATTGAAACGAAACCCATGTTAGTAGGATACCGTTAAATCTTCGAACCAAATGATCATACCAACAGTTCGGGTTTTAGGTCGACCTGCGAAACCGAAGCCAGGGAGGAATTTCGGAGCATTCCGAGCCAGCAGATTCCAGCGGAGTAAGCATGAAACACCCATTAGAAACTTAATCCGATCACTATCAAACCAGGAACAACATGCGAGATCTTCAAAATAGCATAAAGGAAACATAAAATGCATCATTATTTATGAACCGGCCCTACTTCTCCATACTTCCTCACCTTCCACTAGACTTCGGGGAAATCCACACGGGACGAAATTCCATAGAGGAGAAGACATCCCAGCAAATCCAGAACAAACAGGGAACAACAGATTTCAGGAAAATCTAGAAGAGAAGGAAAATCGCGAAAAAAGAAGACATCGGGAAAATTCGGTCCACGAGGAATTCCACGAAGACCAAAGATCCCTGAACAACAAATGCTAAGTCGAAGTTCAGGCGAGATCCGGGAAAATACGGATGGGGTGGAAAATCCCAAACTCTGGAGAAAACCTGAATTCCAACTAAGGCAGAACCAAAATTAGATCAGACAGAAAAAAAGATAAAACACAGAGAAACAAAAGAACCCCCAAAAGCGAAGCAAATAACAGAGGCAAAGAAACCAAAAGAGAAGGGGGACCCATTTTGATCCAGATCAAAGTGGGGTGGTTATGCAACGCATAACAAGTTCTAGTTAGGTCACATTAGATAATCTCAGTGGTTTCTTGGCCATTGAATGATAATCATGAAGAGGATTTAGTTTAAGATATTCCTATATTAGTTTGGATCTATTAGGCTATGAACCCACCCTAGTCTTATATAGGCAACATAAGTATTCTCTATTTAGAAGAGAGGAGAGGGGAAAACCACTGGTTATAAATCAAGATCTTATGGATGATGATGAGACAAATGTTCCTTGTTGACAAGAAAATATAGACCAATGATTTGAGTTATTTCTATGTTAGAGTTGTGTTTTACCCTAGTGTGGTGTATAATTAAGAGAATTAGAAATATATAGTAGGATCACAAAATAAGAAAAATAAAATACACACATGTACTCATTCACAATACACATATCAAGTCTTTCTTAAATTCATATACTCATCACATATATGTAATATAGATCAACACATGTACAAATATTTTTCATTATATATCATATATCTTCATACATTTATCTCTCTTCCTTACTATAAAAATATCACATTACATTCCCTTTCTTCTCCTCTCTCATGTGTGGTATGATATGTTATCATTACAACTTTCCAATGTATTGGGATATTTCCCTAACATTGTTCCTTTATAGTTTTTATGACTTTGACTTATGTTACCTAGAACTGTCTCCAATTTTATTAGCTATGTCCTACCAACATCATTCATTAGCTTAAACCATGTTTTTTCCTCAAGGTACACTAGCTCTATCCACCATAAATAAAACATGGATATTTATTGCTCAAAATATCCAAGAGAATGTGTCACCGCAACTATGGTAATATTTTCTTGTATATAACCCTAGTTATAAGCATTAAAATCCACTTAAGAATGTTTTGTTGTAGGTAGTGGATATGTCCCTTGATCTTGACCAACAAAACTTCACTATTACTAAGATAGGAAAGGATACTAATATAATTTTATAATTTTTATATTTATCAACCAAGAGACCTATCATCTAAGATAACCACAAACTAATCACTTCTCTTAATTTCTTCCTCTAAGATATGACACTTTCCCTTTTCTCCTTTAAGTGTTTGAATTGAGTATGAAGGTTCTCAATTTACACTATGATAGCTTCATCTAGGTCTTAAATGATATCATAAGAATTAGAAGCTTGTAAAATCTATCTCCTAATTATTTGGTTCAAATTTCAATGTTTTGGTTGAGGTGGACCAACCCAAGCAATATTGATAAAGTGCTTTTATATTATCACATGTTTCCTCCATGCTTCTAATTTCTTTATTTAGCTTTGTGTGACCTACAACACATTTTTCCCTAATAGTATTCAATTTATTTTTCTCATATTCTTTCAAGATATCATTCTTAAGTTTAGCCTTTTGTGCATCCTAAATTTGTATTTTATAAGTAGCCCACTGACCATTATTCCCAATTGTTGTTCTATGGGTAAAGAATAATTAGCATGAATTTGTGGCAATTGTGATTGAATTTCTACCATTATTTTCTTTAGTACCTCGTGTTCTCCCTAACATTTCTTTGTAAGATATCACCCATCTCAAACTGTTGAATTAGTGAGATATGTGCTAAACCTACTTGTGCCCCTAATGGCACTATATTTGTGACAAAAGTTGGCACCAAGGTCACCACTGATTGGAGTTACTTTCTTTGAGCAATAAATTCCTTTATATTCTCCATAGAATCAAATACTTGAGGTGATTACCACTTGGCCTTTAGGCATATGTATGCTCTCTAGTTATTTTACCGATAATACAGGTAACCTTCTCTAAGTTATGTTGTTCCCCTCTTCACTTTGGTCAAACCCACTAGATCAAAGGTATCATCTTATGGTAGGATCTCCCAATCTATTTTTCCTTATGCCTCCTTGTACTATTTCTCAATATTTTATTTACCTATATATAATATAGTATTTCTATCTAGACCATATCTATCTTTTTTTTCCTTTGATTTCTTTATCACCCTATTGTGTATTATCAATGTACATATCCTCTACTAACTCTTCTACTAGTACACCTTATATTTCATGATCTATTTTTTATTTCACATTTCTTCTTTCTTGTAGGATGCTTCTTTTACCTAAATGTTTTCTATGCCTTTAGCTTCCTCTTTAACCTTTTCTAATGGCCCCATTTATTATTGTCCTATATTTGGCTCAAAGGTTAGGGGAACCTATGCTTATTTAGATTTTATTTTAGCTTCTATTTCTTCTACATTTAGTCTCTCCTTAGTCTGATCCACATGAGATAACAAAGTATCCACCTAATAATATGATCTAAATTATTCATCCTATAAAGAATGTACTTGTGCTTTTGTCTTTGGATACATCTTGAATTTTTCCATAATTTGCTACATTTCATTATATCAATTATGTTCATCTATATTAAAGGCTTCCTCCCTCTTTTGATAAATTCATTTCAATAAGTCTACTAGGAAATCTTTAGTGGTCTAGTTGATGTAGTAGAAAATAAAGGATACATAATCTAGGATAGTGGTAAGAATCACTTGCGTGTTTGTCACAAATACCTTGGACTATAGGCTTACTATCTCCAATGAATTTCCAAATTTGAACATGTAGCAATAGAGTTGTGATCAATGTATTATCTCTTCCTCTACCTTTTTCTCCTTGCCTACTTGTCTTCTAGTGACTCAAGTTGGTGCCAATGAGACTTTTATTTTTCTCTTTTTAGTGTTCTTTATATTATTTTTCTCCTTCTTTATATGATATAATGAGTGACATCTTAACTTGTTGCTTTGATCTAGTTATCTTGGAAAAGCCTTCCTCAAGATTATTTTTCTTTGTGCTTATCTAAAGAAATGCATATATGGTAGCCTTTGTAGGGGATTCTAAACATTTTTTTTCTTTCCCTTTTTGTTATAATGTATCAAATAATTTTCCTCACTTTAATTTGTATAGACCTTCTCTCCAATTAAAACTCCCTTCCAACAAATTATTTAATTGTATAGCTCCCAAGGGTAAAATATTATAAATTTTGCATGGCCCAAGCCACCACATCTTTAATTTACCAATATTTGTTTATTATATATAAGAGTTGTATCACCAATTTGGAAATCTTTATTATTGATATTTCTATCATGCTAGGCTTTTTGGCATATTTTGTCTTGTAATTGGTTATATATGCACTTGTAAGCCTCTTCTCATCAAGTTTTTCTAACTCCACTAGTCTCTCCTTGATGGATTCATAATTATTCAATCTTAGTGTACTTGTCAATTTTGTATTAGGTACCATGCACTTTATTGGCAAAGAAACATCTAAACCATACAACAATTGGAAAGGAAAAACTTTGTAAGTCTTTTGTAGGTTATTCTATAAGACCATAAAATCACTAGTATTTTGACATCCTAATTTGTAGTATTTTAATTTAATATTTTTGTTAGTGAATTGCCTTAAATTTTATTGAATGCCTCATTGGTCCCATTAGCTTGTGAATGGTAAGGGTTAGCCTTGTTATGAGTTATCATAAAATTCTCCAAAATTTTCACAATCGGATCATCTCCACAATCAGATCATCTTATCTACTAAATTTCTACATTGGTCACTTGTAATACTTAAAGGACATCCAAACTATGTTATATTGTTTTCATTTATAGACTTTGTGTCAATCTTGGAAATATAGTCTTTAGTGGCCTCTACTTCTACCCATATAGTAAGATATTTAATTCCATCTATTTTGAAGTGTGCATGAGATCTACAAGTAGGTGGGTTTATAGGATCAATAAAATCAGTAGCCCATTTCTCAAGTGGGATTTATGCTAGAACTTGCCACAAGGGCATTTGTCCCTTGCAATATGCCTTTGCATCCATTTGGATACATCACACTTCTAAACATACTTATATGCATTCTTGAAGAGGGTTAGCCACCATAAACCCACCAATAATACCTTTATATATGTTCAATCTCTTGAATTATGGCCACCAAATATTCCCTCCTAAATTTTTGCCAATTTTTTAAATTGACAATTTCCCAAAAGTCCCTCCTAAATTATCCCCACTCCCAAAATTTGCAACAAAATAATAAAAGGAAATTATTTAATATTTATTTTAGTCTAACCTTGTAAATTACCCTATTAAATAAATCACTTACCAAACCTTGGGAAAATAAATTAAAATATTATTGTTGGTTGATGCAAGATTGTTGGTCAACCACGGATACTCCCGCATCAAGTAAAGGCCATGAATTTCATAGCATGTAATCATGAAGGTCTAAGGAGAATTTTATAGGCTATTTTATGGGAATCACATGGAAAAAGGTGTCTAATGTGAAAAATTCGGCCTTACTAGGAAGAACTGTAATACACATGAAAGACCTAGACACATTATTAAAGGCTTTGTGGTGCAAGAGCACATGAGTGGACAAGTGATCAACACCAATCAAGAAAAGAAATATTGTTTGATTTGCTTTCAATTTTGGGTTGTTCTTGCTTGGTTTCTCTCGAAGTGTGAAAGCATAGATCGAATTCATGGATTGTTTGACCGAATTGCCATTTGAAATGCTTATTGCCAATCTAAGAACTTTGTCAGATGTTATGTTTTCTACTACCCAAGTTGCTTGTGTAATGTGAAACTTGGACCGGTGTTTGAATTGTTTAATTGGGGACATTTAAATTTCAAACTTATTTTCCTTTTGGGAGTTTGTCACCTTTAAAAACACAACAATTAAAATCTTGAATTTAGGTAATATTTAATGCTACCTTTTCATATTCATTAAGATTTGGGGAACGGTAAAACAAAGGAAGGGCACACAACATACAGGCTGGGCTTAACCGACACACTCTAAGGGTACACTTAGGTGGCCGAGCCCACAACTTTTTTAAATCTGTGACTTTCCCATTTTTACTGAAGCCGTTTTTGTTCCCGGATACACTTTATCTACTCCTCCGAAAATAATTATGCATTTCATTTATAATCCCAAAGACAATGCAAAGGAGGAGGATATTATAAAAAGTATAAATGGTAATTAGCCCTTTCACTTATAAAACAACCATAGGAATATTAATCTTTGGTTATATTTAATATCCTATGAGATTATTATTTTTAATTTTTGACATTTTAGATTTTTAATAATTATTAATATATTTTTAATTTTAATTTTTAAATAAATTTATTAATAATTAATATAGTTAAAAATAATTAAATATTTTGTAATTTTAATTTTTTAATAAATTTATTATTTATAAATTATTCATAATTGATATTTAATAAGATTTTAATATTATATATTTTTTTGATTTTAATTTTTGAGATAAATATATTAATAATAGATTATTCATATTGATGTTTAATAAGATTTATTTTAAAGATTTTTAGATGATAATAATAATAGATAATCAATAATAATTAGAAATAAAAAAATTATTTACTAATAATAATAAAATTAATAATAAATTATAAATAACAATTCTAATTAAAATTATTAAAATAACCAATAGTAAATTATTAATTATTTAAAATTAAAAAAATAATTACACATAATAATAAGAAAATTAATAATAAATTATAGTTCAAAATCAATTTTAAATAATAAATTTAATGAAAATTATTAAAAATAATCAATAATAAATTTTTGGTTATTAATTATATAAAATTAAAATTTATTAAAACAATTTATAATTTGAGATTTTGACAATTTATAAATCTGAGTGTTGTTTGTGTTTTGACTAGAATTATATGCACATAGAATGAACTATAGCTTCGTTACAACCTTGTCTTGTCGATTATTTATATTGATGTTTAATAAATTTATTAATTATAAATTATTCATAATTGATATTTAATAAGATTTTAATATTAAGTATTTTTGGATTTTAATTTTTCAATTAAATCTATTAATAATAGATTATTCATATTGATGTTTAATAAGATTTATTTCAAAGATTTTTAGATGATAATAATAATAGATAATGAACAATCAATAATAATTAACAATACAAAATTAATTACTAATAATAAATTATTAATTAAAAATCAATTATAAATAACAATAATAAATTATTAAAAATACTCAATACTAATTTTTTGGTTATTAATTATTTAAAATTAAAATTCATTAAAACAATTTACAATTCAATATTCTAGATTTTGACAATTTATAAATCTGAGTGTTGTTTGTGTTTTGACTAGAGTAGATTAATACTTTTTACTTTCCTCCATCAAGCTCAGAATTACATGCACATATAATTATGTTTAATAAATTTATTAATTATAATTTTTTTATAATTGATATTTAATAAGATTTTAATATTAAGTATTTTTTCAATTTTAATTTTTGAATTAAATCTATTAATAATAGATTATTCATATTGATGTTTAATGAGATTTATTTTAAAGATTTTTAGATGATAATAATAATAAGATTATTTATTTACTATTAATAAGATTATTAATTTACTATTGATTATTTTAATATTCCTAATTATAGTTTAGTTAAGAACCTTGGTCTTGTCTCATTATTATTGATTGTTGATTATCTATTATTATTATCATTTAAAAATCTTTAAAATAAATCTTATTAAACATCAATATGAATAATCTATTATTAAATAATAAATTTATTTCAATTTTTTTTTTAAAATATTAAAATCTTTTTTTTTGATACGTAAGGTAGTTTTTATATTGATATTGAAGAATATACAAGCATCTATAAAGCAGGAAAAAAGTCCATCCAGGACATGCAGCGGAACAAAATACCATCCCTAACCGGGACACGATATCACAATTTCAACAGTCCCATTGCGAGCATCATAAAACAAGCCGCTATAAACATTGATACAAAATTTGGGTCGAAGGCCGAGCCTCATCCAACTTAAGACAAAAATTACTAATTTTTTGTGCAGAAGTCCACCAGAATTGACAACAAATAACAATAAAACTTAAAAAAATTCAACCACAGAGGCCAAACCTCACATAAAACCGTTGATTTCAGCAAACCTTACGAAACCTTCCATCCACTCCAGCCCCTCCTCCGACACCATCTTCAACTTTCTCTTCAAGAAATCCACAGCCACATCCGCAAGCTTTCTATGCCTCGACAAAGCAGGCCCTTTGATATCTAAGAGAAATGGATAAACTTTAACAGCGTCCTCTATGTCCCATAAGAGAGCCAAGTCAGCAGGGTGCAGAATGCCTTTGCCTATGAAGGCCACCTTCAATGTTTCCTCAAGACTTCCGAGCAAATCATCACGAAACAAGTGCACCATCATCTCCTTAGCCACCGCCTTCGGGGTCTCCAAGTCCAAAAGCACTGTGAGAAACCAAGAGGAGATATGGGCATTATCTCTGGCAAACTCCTTTCTTTCCAAGTGTTCTTTGCCTAGGATCATTTTGGCTGCAACTATCGACACCGGATCATCCTCGATCAAAATTCTCTTTAATCTTTGGTTCGTAACTTCCCGAAAGGCAATCTGCCTCTCCGTAGCCACCAGAGAGACTGGTGTGTCGACACCAAAGCTTTCCAATCCTTCCGCCAAAATGTGGATGATGAATTTTGACTTTGTCATCCTCGCCATTTGTACAGCCTTGACAGTCATTCCCTGCAAAGAAACAAAAGACAATGCCAAATTTCGAAGACAGAGCATTAAAAATGATTTCATCAGATCCTTTAATAGACTCGTGAGAAGATCAGTCGGGCCTCCGCACATGAAATTGAATAATGGTGGAGTGATCATCTTGTCCTTGCCATGAAGATTTGCTACGGGCTCTGTCCTTCCGCCTACATACCATTATCACTTCGAATGAAGTGAGATGCCACCCGGCCCTTCAACTGTCAATTCTATGATTGCCGTACTCGACGTGTCACACAGACAGCGCCTTGAATACTATGCCATACATTCCCCCTATCTAACACCCAAGGCACCATGATTTTCAAGAGCTAAACACTTTAAATAAACCCATCTCCTCTCATCGGCAATTTAGAGAGGCAAGAAATGACATGGCAATGCCACATCCGCGAGCACCATATCCATCCCAAAGCCACCTCATGCCCACCCAGGAATCCGAGTGGTCAAATGAGGGACGGGGGGGAGCCCACCCAACCGCCCACAAAAAATCTTATTAAATATCAATTATGAAAAATTTATGATTAATAAATTTATTTAAAAATTAAAAATTAAAAATTATTTAATTATTTTTAACAATATTAATTATTACTAAATTAAAAACATAATAAAAGTAAAAAAAATTAATAAAATTGGAAAAATGACGAAGGCGCTCTCTGCAACTGTCTCCACCTTCCTTGCGAAGCCCGATGAGGGTTTTTCTCGTGTTTTTCCGCTGCTTCATCTCCATTCTTCTACTCCAGTGCACCAAGGTGTTTCCCAGCCAAGAGCGGATGTTGCACAGGTGTTGGGGGCACAGTTTTCTGACAACACTAAGGGTTTGCAACCGAATTACAAGGCTGCATTGGGTTTGTCTGATCAGTTGGAGGATATTAAAACACTTTCTTTCTCCAAACCTCCCTCTCCTCGAGGCTGTAAAATTCAAAACCCTCCTTTCTCTGTTCGTTGTTCTTCAGAGGCCCCAGAGATTTGCCTAGACAGTGCCGCTCGTGATAGAGAAGTATATCTGCAAGCCCATGCTCTTGTTTGCAGATTTACGAAGGTATGGTTAAATTTAAGTGAACTTCATTCATGGTTAGCATGCTCTGGAAAGATTATTTGGAGGAAGAAATTAGCATTTATCCCTGTGCAAAAGGGTTTTTTATACTGGAATTTGAGTCTTTAGAAGATAGAGAAATGATCCTTAATACTGGACCTTGGTTTTATCAAGGAGATTTCTTATGTATGAAACCTTGGTTCCCTTTGTTCGATCCTCAGACCGAGACTTTTTCTTCTGCTTTTTTGTGGGTTTGTTTACCTTATCTTCCATTACAATTTTGGGAAATTGACTATTTAAAGGCGATTGGCAATGGGCTGGGCAAGTACCATAACATCTCAAAAGAAACAATTAATTATGAAAATTCAACATTTGCTTGTCTCTGTGTTGAAATGGATGTTACAAAAGGGCTACCGACAGATATTTTTCTCAAAGTCGATAACAGACGATGGCATCAACCAATAGATTACGAAAAAATTGCCTTTAGGTGTAGAAGATGTTTCGCAACTAAACATGCTACTGCACAATGTGGAAGGGTTCGTTCTAAGGACATCAAGCCGTCATGGTGGGATGGGGTGGAATCCCATCACTATGTAATCTCTCCCTCTAAGCAATCTGTTGCAGCTTCTTCCCCCATGATCCAAGAAAAGATTCCAAAGGCACCTCACATATCCCAAGAGGTTGTGTCTGATAAAAAGACAAAAGAGGATTTAGTGGCTTCTTCATCCCTCGAGAAAACAAATTGACATTCAGTTGTTGTTAATAATGAATCTTTGGAAGTGGAGAAATTCATTGATCCTCTTGAAAATGAACAGGAATGGATAGAGGTGAAGAGGAAGAAAACGCCATCAACAAAACAAAAACATTCGATGAATTTAAGATCTTCTAAAAGTAAGTCATTATGTAATCTGGAAGTGATGCAAAATTTAGTCTAAAATATGTAATTTGGTCCTTTTAATTAATAGAAAGAGTGCTATCCTCTTAGATAGCGATTTTCCAAAAAAATAAATTAAAAAAATTATTACTAAATTGATTTAAAATTAAATTAAAAAATATATAATTATTTTTAATAATATTAATTATTAATAATTTATTAATAATTATTAAAAATCAAAAATATCAAAAATTGTGGAGTCTATTTTAAATATAACCAAAGATTAATATTCTTATGGCCTCCTCCCTTGCGTTGTCTTTGGGATTATAAATGAAATGCTTAATTCTTTCTGGAGTAGATAAAGTGTATCCGGAAATGGAAACGGCTTCGATAAAAATGGAAAAGTCACGAGTTTAAAAAGGTTGTTGGCCCAGCCACCTAAGTGTACCCTTACAGTGTGTCGGTTAAGCCCGACCCAACGTACAGATGATGGCATTCATTTAACTAGCAATGGCACCTTGGTGTGCAATGGGTATGCCGAAGAGGTGTGGACGGTCAATTAGAGAATTTTTTTTAAAAAAATTTCATACATTTTTGCAGTACACGAAGTCAATTGGTAGGTCATTTTTAAAATGATTTTTTAGGTGTCATTTTAAAAATAATATATTTTATATTTTATATTTTTTATTATATAATAATATTTATGTATTTTTTTATTTGATTTTATGTATTAATGATTATATTCAACAAATATTCTAACACCAAATAATTAAATATTAATCTAATTATAATATAGTTTAAATACAATATTATTATAATCTATATATACTATATATTTTGTATTAGAGTTGGATAAATTATAACTGTAATATAATTATATATGTTAGATTGTATAATAATTAAATTATAATTAATATTAATATATTAATATATTGTAAATATGTATTATGTCTAAGTCATAAAGGAATAAAGTATTTGGAGTTTTTGAAAGCCATTGAAAATTAGTGACACTTGTCAACTATTAGTAAACATGTCAAGATGCAGAGAGCACAACGATGAGTAATGGTAAGGGAAAAAAAAAAACAGTGATAGAAACCCACAAGATAAGAGAAGGAAACAATGATTGACCAGAATATTTGAGAACAAAAGAAATCTTGAGACTGAAGTTATGAGAAAATAGTGAACTGTAAAACAGTTTAGATGCTGAATGTGCATCAATCTTTTGAATGCCTTTGGTTTTTGGCACTTCCATTATACATTTCATGTAATAGCAGGTCTTTATATGATAAAAGGTCTAGTGATGAGGGTTGGTTTCTGGATGAGCCCAAAGAATCTTTGGCTTTTATCCTGGCAGACTCTGGTTATGATGTGTTTATTGAAAGGTCGTGTACAACCATTTTTAGTTATGGTAACATCACCTACAACAGAAAACAAAAGGTATTGATTGCTCACAACCATTTTTACAGTTGTCTTACCTAATCTTCCTCACAATTTGTTTACAAGGACCATCTCAAACCAAGCTACAACAACATCCAAACATCACCCTTGAACACCACATCATACAACTCAATCTTCCTCCAATCCAACCTCTCCTCACCATGTGTAAATGCAAAAATGGAAAGTTTCCCTTGGGAACAACAAACACACCCATAGACCCTGTACAGATCATCCTCCCCACCGACCAATTACATATTCCCACACTGTTGCCCAAAATCGTACACCTCAGTGCTATACTCCTGCACATCATCCACAGCCAGCGGCAGGCCTTAAACCCTCCAATGACGTAAAATTTCTTGTCCAAGACAAAACCAGAGCAGGTGTCCAATGACATAAAATATAGTATCACTGATTTTAAAACTAGTGGAAATTAAATTTTGAATTTTTTTGGAGAATTGAAACGTGCAATTAATAGAAAACATAATGGAAAGTGTAAGTGATAAAAAACATGATTTGATTTCTTTTTCCTTTACATAACATAAATTTGTGGCTTGACTATGCTTCAACATCTTGTGAACATCTCAGGTGTCTCGTCTATACTCGCACAGTTGCATGTGAACAACAAAACGATCCACGTGTTTTGACTATGTTCAATTTTTTTTGCATGTATATTGAATACGAGGAAATGAGAAAGAGTTCAAGGGATAATGGAGGTACATTTCCTGCAATGAGTGTATTCTGGCAAACAGTTCGCATTCCTTGTCAATGCTTCCACCTTTTGCATATATGCTTAAGGTGGAGAACCAGGAGCGTGAGTATCCTGCAATTGTTGCATTACTATTTAAAATTATTCTAATCCTATGTTGAAATTTCCTTCTCTTCATCTGAATTTGAGACATTTTGACTGTGATTCATTTGCCTTTACATTATTCTTGGGATTTTTCTATGCTCTCTTAAAATATTTCCTTTTTCATATCGAGTCTAGTTGCTTTTGAATAACAGGCTCCATATATAGGTTCCTCTCCTCTATTCCCCAATGAACTCTTTGTATTCAAATATGTATTTGATTCATTTTGTGACCAATGAGGTGATGTAACAGAGGAGAAAAGAGACAAGTTCTGAGTTAAAAATGTAGGTTGGGGTTGAGAGAAGGCTTGAATTATTTCACAGGAAGCCCACATCAACTGCACATGAAATTTTACTTGGTAAATATGATGCATCAGTGAAGAAACAATACATAACACACAGATTTACGTGGTTCGGCCGTAGCCTACGTCCACTGGAGAAGGGAGAGAGGATGTTCTTATTCATTTTGTTGTGTTAATGGAGATTACAATAGCTCTTCATATACAGAGATACATCAGCCTTAATTAGAAGGCAAGATTAAGACAAATCCCACAAACTATGCACTCTCCATAAATAGCAGTCTATAGATAGAAGCAAATCCCGTAAATCTCTCTCTCTTCTCCAACACTCCCCCTCAAGTTGGTGCGAAAATGTCAATAGAGCCCAACTTGGACAATATTTCTTGAAACTTGAGAGCTGGAAGACCTTTTGTAAATATATCTGCCAATTGCTGAGTTGTAGGGACAAAGGTTGTGCGGATGACATTGGCTTGCACATTCTCTCTAACAAAGTGGCAGTCGACTTCAATATGTTTAGTGCGCTCATGAAACACTGGATTGGAAGCGATATGCATAGCAGCCTGATTATCACAGAATAATTGAGTTGGTAGAGATGAACCATAACCAAGGTCCTGCAACAGAGCTCGAAGCCATATAATTTCACTGGTAGTTGATGCCATCGCTCTATATTCTGCTTCAGCACTTGAACGAGCAACAACACTTTGTTTTTTACTTTTCCATGTGACCAAGTTACCTCCAACAAAGGTACAATATCCAGTTGTAGACCTTCGATCAATGGGAGAGCCTGCCCAATCAGCATCAGTATAGGCAGTAATAGAATTATGACCAGTCTTACGCATCCATATACCTTTGCCTGGGGACCCTTTCAGATACTGTAAAATCCTGGTGACGGCCTGCATATGTTGAGCCTTGGGAGCATGCATGAAATGACTTACCAAACTCACTGCATAAGAGAGGTCAGGTCGAGTAATGGTTAAATAGATTAACCTACCGACCAACCTTTGAAACTGACCAATATCAGACAACAATGCACCAGTATCATCCAATTTTCCTCCACTATCTGTTGGCGTATCTGATGGTTTGATTCCAAATTTACCTGTTTCTTGTAACAAATCCAACACATACTTTCGTTGATTAAGAAAGATGCCATTTTTTGAGTAGGCAACTTCTAATCCTAGAAAATACTTCAAAGTTCCCAAATCTTTAATGGAAAATCTATTGTGTAGCAGAATTTTTAGCTTAGAAATTGCATTTTGATCATCACCAGTAATGACTATATCATCAACATAAATCAGCACAACAACAATACCGGAGGAACTTCTTTTAACAAATAGAGAAGGATCTGCATTACTTCGTTTCAGCCCATTCAGCATAAGGACAGAACTAAGCTTAGCATACCAGGCCCGTGGAGATTGTTTAAGCCCGTAGATTGCCTTTTTTAACTTACACACTAAACCAAACTTGGCCTCTTGCGGATGCCCAGGTGGGATGCTCATGTAAACTTCTTCTTTAAGATCACCATGCAAGAATGCATTTTTGACATCCATTTGAAACAATTTCCAGTCTTGATTGACGGCAAGGGAAATGAGGACCCGAAATGTGTTCATCTTTGCAACAGGCGCAAAAGTTTCCTGGTAATCTACGCCATATGTTTGTGTGAATCCTCTAGCAACAAGTCTTGCCTTATGTCGTTCTAAGGAACCATCACTATTGTATTTATTTTTGTACACCCAACGACATCCGACAGTTTTCCTTCCTGGAGGCAGCTTAACAATCTCCCATGTGTTATTGTCATCTAAAGCTTGTAGCTCGTCTTGCATAGATTTCCTCCAAACTGCAATGGAGTTAGCTTCTCTAAAAGTCTTAGGTTCTTGATTATGATCAACAGTACTCAAGAAAGCTAGGTGAGACTGAGAAATATTATTATAAGACAGGTGTTCCTGTATAGGATAAGATGTAGCATGATAAGTGAAGAAATATTTCATTCGCTCTGGAGGCCGAGTTGCTCTACTCGATCGTCGAGTAGCTTGAGGAGATGTGGGGATTGGTGTTGCTTCAAGAACTTCTGCATCGGGATCATGAACGACATCCTCATTGGTAATGGTAGGAAGCAGAACCGGGTGAGACACAGACTCCCCCTGTGACGGACTCCCAGATTCAACACAAGCTTTAAAAAAAGATTCAGACTCCACAAAATGGACATCACGTGAAACAACAATTTTACGAGTGACTGGATCATAACATATGTACCCTTTCTTAGTGGAAGAATACCCAAAAAAAACACACCGAGTAGAGCGAGCTTCTAACTTATCTCTGTGTATTGCTTACTGGTGCACATAACAGACACATCCGAATACCCTTAAGTGTGAGATGTCAGGTGTCCTATTTTTGAGTATCTCCAATGGTGATTTGAACTTAATAACATGGCTGGGAAGACGGTTGATCAAATATGCAGCGGTCAATACACCATGAGACCAATATTGTTTTGGGACCTTTGTTTGAAACATAAGGGCCCGTGTGGTTTCCAGGATGTGTCGATTCTTTCTTTCGGCCACCCCATTTTGTTGTGGAGTTCCGACACAACTTGTTTGATGAATAATGCCTTGGCTTTGAAGATATTCTGAAAAAGATCCTTTAACATATTCGGTACCATTATCAGACCTAAAATTTTTAATTTTAGCACCAAACTGATTAATCACCATAGTATGAAAATCTTTGAAGACAGAAGTCACTTCAGTTTTTGATTTTAACAAGTATAACCAGGTAGCACGAGAAAAATCATCAATGAACAACACAAAATATTTATATCCATCATAAGAATCAATAGGCGCAGGTCCCCATAAATCGGAGTGAACTAATTCAAACAACTCAGTAGACATAGAAGATGAATTGACAAAAGGTAAACGTGTTTGTTTAGAAAACTGACAAACATCACAGACATCAGAATCAACAGAAGCAGAGGGACAAAGTCTTGACAAGATACGGTTGGATGGATGTCCAAGCCGTTTATGTAAAGTGTGACTTTCAATTACACCACTGGCATGATACGCCTTATTGAGGGAGTTTAGAAAATAAAGTCCATGTGAATATGTTCCTTTACCAATCGTCTTCTTCGACTTTCGATCCTGAAAGATGACAGATGTTGGAGAAAATATGACATCACAATTTAAAGAATTAGTAATTTTTCCAACAGACATGAGTTGAACAGGAAATGATGGAACAACCAGAGCATCAGATGGAGCATTATGAGAAAATAAACTAATTTTACCACTTCCTAAGGCTGAAACAGTAGTTCCATTTGCGACAGAGATATCATGCTTATCAGTTTTCGGAATAAAATTGGTTACTGAAGAAGGACTATTGGCCATATTATCTGTGGATCCGGAATCAATAATCCAGGAATTAATTTTGGAATTGGAAGTAAGATAAGCATGAATATTACCTGACATGTGAGAGGAAGTGGACGGACTGTTGCCAGAAGAGACAGTCTTATTGAGTTGTTGAAGAAGATGACCCAACTGATTGATTGAAAAAAAAGTCTCGGCTACAGCAGCATGATCCTTCCGACCCTTATATTCAGATTTGAGATGTGGATATAATTCCCAGCAGCGATCCTTGGAATGCCTAGTTTTCTTGCAGTGATCACATTGATAGAGTTCCTTCTTACCCTTGTAGCGAGAAACATTCCTGTTTTTGTCGGAAAAGTGAGGCTTTCTTTTATCACCCTTTTCAGCCAAAAGGACATTAGATTCAATCTTCTCCGTTGAAGTTTTGGATTCTGAGCTCATAGTCTTTCTTCGAGTTTCCTCTCGTTGAATAATAGCACAAACACCAGCAAGAGTGGGTAATGTGGCATCCATCAGAAGATTGCACCTTATGTATTCATACTCAGGCTTCAGGCTACGAAGTAGTGAGAAAATTTTATCCTCAGCTCGTTTCAAAAGAGTTTGGGCATCAGTGGTATGTGGACGATACAGGTTCAATTCATCCCACAGTTTTTTTAGATTCCCAAGGTGTTCACTAAAGGTTTTCTCGCCTTGTTGGGCTGCAGCAATTTCAAGAGTGAGTTCAAAAATACGGGCAGCATTATTTTGGTTCCCATATAATTCAGCGATTGAATCCCACAGTTCTTTTGCTGAATTAGAAAAAGTGAAAATTTCGGCAATATGGGTTTCCATTGAATTGAGTAACCATGATCGAACAAGCTGATCATTGGATATCCAATCCTCATATCCTGATTCAGTAGTTTGAGGACACTTTTTATCACCATTAACGAAACCAAATTTTTTCTTGCCACCAAGCGACAAAGTAACTGCTATAGACCATGCTACATAATTGATACCATTTAACAGAACTGATGAAAGTCTCCAACTAGGATTCGAATCGAACTCAGCCATGGAAAAAAAGCAAGGAAGAAGTCGCAAAAAAACTTACAATGAAAGTCTCCGGGCAGATCGCGGGTTTCTGTTGCACACTGAAAAAGTAAGAGACCATGGGCAGGATAACCCTCGATCAAAACAGAAACTGATAGCGAATTTGCACTGATTGCATCATTCCCAAGCACAAACAGGGTGCTGAAAAATAAAGCAGAGGTTATTCACCAATCACGCCTCCAAAGGCAAGCGCTGGCAAAAAAAAAGATCGCCCTGCAAGTTTGAGATGGCAACTTTTCAACAAAGCACAGGTTTCAGATTTCACCAGATCACGGCTGGTAAAGGAAATAGCGCCTCAGTTTTGAAATAGCACCTCAGCTGCTAAAGAAAAAGAACCTGAAATAGCGCCTCAGCTGCTAAAGAAAAAGAACCGCCCCTACTGCTAGAGACAAAAAATGCTTCTGCAGCAAGCCCAACAGCTTTATCGGATATGCAGAACGAGAAAAATGCAAATCACAGCAAGAAAAAAACACCCTTGATTACACAGAAAATGGTGACGAAATCAGATCAAGACTGCTCTGATACCATGAAGAAACAAGACATAACACACAGATTTACGTGGTTCGGTCGTAGCCTACGTCCACTGGAGAAGGGAGAGAGGATTTTCTTATTCATTTTGTTGTGTTAATGGAGATTACAACAGCTCTTCATATACAGAGATACATCAGCCTTAATTAGAAGGCAAGATTAAGACAAATCCCACAAACTATGCACTCTCCATAAATAGCAGTCTATAGATAGAAGAAAATCTCGTAAATCTCTCTCTCTTCTCCAACAATCAGCGTACTATATAGAACAGCATATCCTCCTCCTTATTTAACTGTATATTTCCAATGGCAGTTTGGAAAATATTTGTTCTTAGGATAAGCTCGTATTGGGATGAGCACGTGTGGTTACTATGGGACAAAAAAGAAAATAGATGACAGCTATATAGGGGTAAGGTGCTGCACAGTAACATACGCAGAATTTAAAAGACAAAAGGGTCGAATAGCTGGAGGAAGAACCGGTTTAGATACTAGCAACAGGCATGTGGAAAAAGGTAATGGAGAAGAACAGGATGAAATGGAGGAGCAGGAAGTAGCAGTTCGTGGAGGTAGAGGAAAGACATCATGCCTCTGAGAGAGGCCACCCAAGAATAGTAATTGTTGTTTGTATAATTTTTGTTTAGATGGAGAAATTTAATAAAAACTATGTAGGGGAGAGGGGTTCATAGTGGAGCACCCTAACTTTGTGTTTCTTTAAAATTTTACGTGAAAATTTCAAATCACTCTCAATTTTGTAGACATCAGTTTATTTGGCAACTCACGTGCTTCTATATTTCGTTTTAGGGCCACATCATCAAATATGATGTTGCATTAGCATGATTTTTGTTGAGGTATCCAAAAAGGTCCAAAAAAAAAGTGAGATTGACAGTGGTGCACTAAGTCATGTTTTATTGGTGCGTTGATGTGGCATCACATGATTTGTCAGTTTGTGTACTTTATAGATAAAAAGTATTTTGCAATTGGATATTAAGGTGCACCACTATGGGGCCCATTGAGGACTACTTCTATCCCCACTATTAGACTCCGTTCCACTATCAACCCCTTTCCCCTACATTGGTTATTGTTTGTTGCAATGTCCATAAGGGTTTGAAATTAATAAGCAGAGAGGATCTGCCTGTAAGTAATTGTGTTTGGGAGTTTTGAATTGGGATGGATCTTTCTGCATCACTTTTGATTGTAAGGCTTGATGATTGTATTTTTTACATGTCTACTTCTAATTGGTTTAAAAAATCTTTGATGAATATATTTTAAGATTATATCTATCATCAACTAAATATTATTTAATAAATATCTTGCCAAACTTCATCACAATGTGTAAATATATTGCTTCTTAAAAAAAAATGGTGGGATCTAATCATTATTGAATGATATTACTGATTTTCCTTATAGTCAATTGAATTTATCAAAGATGTTACTTTTATATGAAGTATCATTTGACCCGACTTATTTTTTCTAGGGATTTTTACATTATTTATCCATAAAAATATGATGTGCACACTAAGCCCTATAAACATATTTTATCTCTATTATTTTGAAATTATTGAATGATTTCAAACTCCTTAGGTTGTTTGGACGAGAGTTGAGGCACATGAGGTCAATTGAGTGTGTTAATTAGTAAAACCAATGGTGGAATAATTGAATGATTTCAAACTCCTTAGGTTGTTTGGACGAGAGTTGAGGCACATGAGGTCAATTGAGTGTGTTAATTAGTAAAACCAATTGTGGAAAATCAACATCTTGTCCTCTTCTAATATTAGGTGTGTATACCCAACACAATTATAACTATATGTTCAATCTAATGATGCATGAAAGTAAAGCTATAATCCATGTTGATAGAGGATGTGTTAGGGTCAAAAGATAACTCATGAGAATCCATTTGTATATTCATACTACCCTCATGTGAATCAGGGATAGAAAATTATGCAATGAAAGTAAGTGAAAAATTCATGAAATAAGTGTAAAGCAAACAAGATAAATCAAATTATTGTAAAGCTTCACTACTTAAGTATAATATAAAATTACTAATCAATAATATTATCATCTAAATATTTGTAATTAGCAAGTAAAATGATTACAATTGTAAGGAAACATTGGTAGAAGAATCATATAATCCTCATGCAACAATTCTTCACTAAAGTTCATACTATCATAATTTAATGTAGGATAAATCAATAAAGGACATAAGAATGCAAGATAAGAAATTTCCTCCTTTTGCAATCTCTATCTTATATTTTTGCATTCATTTCCATACCCATTCCCCTAGTATTACTAAGATTACTTTTCACATAATTTAAAGAGCCCTAAACTTAGGAAATCATGCCCATAGTCCCCATAAAATCTCAAGAACATATCTCTCAAAGTCGCCAAGACCTTTGGGTGCTTTGGCTTTGGGCCATAACACCCATAGTGTTAGGGTCCCTATTCAATTTTTTAGATCAATACTTTTCCTTCTCTTATGTGCCATAATCAGTCAAGTTTCCAATGGTCATTCTCTTGGAAACCTCATGTAAAATATTATTCTTTCTTCCAAAATATATTAGATATAATCTCAATGCAAAAATAAAAAACTTAGCATCTACATCTCCTCTCTACATATAGGGAATTGTAGAAATCATATTGGAAGCCATTAAAGTGGAAAATTACAGACCTAAAGAAGGCACAATTTGGTGCATGTAATCATTATTATTATATCATGAATATTTTGTATAGTTACTCCTCTTGATCATATCTTAGTTTGATTTGCCTTTCTTCCATTTTTGGAATTTATATAGAATCCTAGTTTCCTTCTCCTATTGTCTAGAATTACAAACTTGTACTTCAAATATGAAACTTCTCATTTATTCCTCCTCTAGAATTTATCTCTTTGAGATCCTTTTGGTACCTGATTTAACCTATATTATATATTTATCCATTATTGAAGTGTTAGAAACCAATTCTCTCTCTACAACTCTCAATAATCTACATGCTATCAAGAATATATGTGTAGCATCATAAATTATGCTCCCTGAAGGTGAAAGCACAATTTCATGCTTTATTTGGTGCTCACTTTGGTTTTCACTCCTTTAGTTCATTTTAGGACCACTTCCTAGCCTTAACTTTACCCTCCAACTCAAGAGAATGTGTTAACACTACCCTACAAACACCTTCTTGATCACATTATACCCTTTTAACTCTAACAAATGCTTGAATTTTGGATAAGTCCTAATTAAAAAAACCATAAACTTGTGGATCACAATTTAATGTGTGCAAAAAACATTGACAAGGGTGAGGGTGCCCTGGTCCAAGTATTTTTCTTGATAAAGCAAGTCCTAAGTTTGTGTCGGTCTTTGTCTTATGTGACGTGAATTTAATTTCAATATTTGGCAGTAAATTAATCTTAAAATTCAAATTTAAATGAGTCAGCCTACACTTTGATTTATTCCTATGTTTCCCTATTTAAACATGAATCATTATTACAAAATAAATGCAATCATAATTACATGAAAGCTCTACCAAAATTGACATCCTATCTTATAAATTTACAAGCACTTTTCAAATTTATCAAGTTTATCACAATGATTGGAGTTTGATGCTAATGGAAGGAAAAGTTGGAATATAGGTCCTTTGGATAGCTTTAGCTTCTTTCAAGCACCCAATGACTTGATTTTCAACGAGTTCTCATCTTCAAACTTTGATCACCTTGTTGCCCTAAGTAAGGTATTTACACATGTTGGTTTTCTCTTGAGTATTTGAATTTCTCTTGGGTTGGATCTTACATTTCATGATTGTGTCATTTAGGAATCCTCTCTAACACACTTGTGTAGGGTTTTATCATTTATTTTGTATGTCTTAGCTCATTATAGTCTTAGACACACTTAAGGTTCAAAGCATACACATTTATCTATCAACAAATCAACAATCTGTGGAGGTATAATTACCAAAATGGGGGTTTGATTGAGGAAAATTCCTATATATTCACTCCTTTCCTTATCTTTGTTGTGATTTTTAGGTTCAAATATGGAGACAAAAAAATTCAAGATATGAGAGTATAGTGCAGACTTGCAACTTCTAGATTAGGATTCAAGTGCTCAAAAAATTCCATTCTTAGGCTAGGGCGCCTTCGCCCTTTTCTGCCTAATTTAGGTCCTTGTTGTCACAGGTGCACCCCTATTTTCTCTTCTCATAATTGCAATTGTTTCACCAATTTTCATTTTCGTCTATGCGAATAATTCATATTTTCATATTAGGTCTTCATAATAAAGTAGGTTAATTAAATCACATTCAATCAATCAATTTTATTTACAACAAAGGAACTAAACCTAGGGCAGATTGGCTCTCCTTTTAGGTTATTAGCTAATCCTAACACCCTTGGTGTTTTGTGTTCCAATGTTTCGCCAATGAAGGATTGATTCCGGTTAATCTACTAGAGTTAGATCTAGGATCTCCTTTACTCCCTTAACAATATATCCACATAATCATCAAATGACATATAATCATCCACTAATGCCAAAAACACATTTTTAATGTAAAAGTTAAAAGCAATTACAAATTAGTATTTGGAGTGTAACAACCGGTGATAGTAATTCAACATGCTCACACAAGAGTCTATACATGTGACCTCATGAGTGCTCTCGCATATGTAGTGGTACTTGTCAATCATCAAAATATTAATTTATCAATTTTTTTAACAAAATTAAGTTAATATTAAGTCAAATAAACATGGTTTAAGTATAATATCCTGGATAGGGGTGCCTCCTAAGTGCACTAGGGTACCCATTCAGGACCCTGGCACATAGGATGGACTAGGGATCCCACATTGGACTAGGGCAACCAATTTGGTAGGGGTGCCCCAATTTTTAAAAATTATTCATAAACATCAGAAATTGAGCTCCTAAATGTATTAAAAGTGAAAATATGACTTCCCTCTCGTGCTAGTACTCATTGTGCGATGTGGTCTCTCAAGCTTGTAGCTTGGATGTGTAGTATGGTTGTCATTATGGAATATTCACTTCTGAGGATGCTCAGTTCTGTTTAGGAGGCTCTCACACTACAAAGTCAAAAGGAATGGTAAAAAGGTTAAAACAATTTACTATTTATAGTGAAAACAAGCAACAAAACACATTTTTAACCTCTCTTTCAAACCACTCTTTATTCAAATAATCAAAATCAGGCTTGCAAACTCTGAATTTCACATTGTCTATTGCATTGGAATCGTGGTTCCAATCTCTATATATTATAATTCTTTTTGTCTCGATGTTATTTTTATAAGTGAACCTACCAAAGACATTTTCATCAAAACTGTAATTAGTTTGATGTGGAAAGATCACCACCCTGTTTTTACATCCATAAAGCAAGAAAAATAAGGGCATACATCTACCCTTGAATTTCATTCTCCTTAGAAGTTTTTGGACTAATGCATTCATTTGTATATGCATGATGATTTTAGATTTCTAACAAGTTGGTCTTGCAGTTTGTGGTTCCTAATGCTATGGTTTTATAGGTTACTACATTGGGGGCTTCATTCTCTTGCTTGGAAATGTTTTGTATCCTTTATAGTATCCTTTTTTTTATATATTATGGTTTACTTTTTTGTACTTTATCTTGCATATGCATGTTGTATCATACGAAACTAAAGCAGGGGCTAAATGTAGCATTGTAAATTGTGCTCCCTAAGAGTGAAAGCACAATTTGATGCTTTATTTGGTGCTCACTTTGGTGTCCACTCATTTACTACATTTTATAACCACTTCTTAGCCTTGAATTTACCCTCCAACTCAAGAGAATGTGTTAATACTACCCTAAAAACACCCTTTTAATCACATTAAACCATTTTAATTCTAACAAGTTTGCTCATTTTTTGGATAAGTCCTTATTAAGAAGACCCTAAAATTTTGGATCACACTTCAATGTGTGTGAGACAGATGGAAAAGGGTGAGGGAACCCTAGTCCAAGTTTTTTTCTTGATAAATAAGGTCCTAAATTTATGTCAGTCTATTTTATGTGATGTGAATTAAATTTTGATATTTGGTAGTAAATTAATCCCAAAATTCAAATTTAAATGAGTTGACCTAGAAACTTTAATTTATTCTAGATATTTCACTATTTAAACATTTATTATTTAAAAAAGTATGCAATCATTATTACAAATAAGCTTTGCCAAAATTGACGTCCTATCCTACAAATTTACAAGCAACTTTTAGATTTATCAAGTTATCACAATGATTGAAGTTTTATGCCAATAGAAGGACAAGTTGGAATCTAGGGTTTGTGGATATATTTGGATTATTTCAAGCACCTAATGAATTTATTTTCAACATGTTATCATCTTTATACTTTGATCTCCTTGTTTCCCTAAGTAAGGTATTTGAGAATATTGATTTTCCCTTGAGTATTTAAATTTCTCTTGGGTTGGATCTTGCATTTCATGATCGTGTCATTTAGGAATCCTCTCTAACACACTTGAGTAAGGTTTTATCATTTATTTTTGTATATCATAGCTCATTATAGCCTTAGAAACACTTAAGGTTCAGAGCACACACTTTTATCTATAAAAAAATTAACTATTCATGAAGGTAGAAATACCAAAACAGGGGTTTGACTGAGGGAAATTCCTATATATCCAACCCTTTCCTTCTCTTTGCTATATTTTTGTAGGATTAGATCTAGAATTACTAGATATATTAGGACATGAAAGTGTAGTGCATACCTATAGGTTACAGATCAAGATATAAGAGTTCAAAGATCTCCATTTTCAGACAAGGGTGCCCTCGTCCTTGTCTACCCATTTCAGGCTCATCTTTTTTTCATAGGAACCCTCCTATTTTCCCTTCTTAGATCTATAAATATTTTTTCAATTTTTGTTTTTGTCTATACAAATAATTTGGGTTTTTAGATTAAGTTTTCATAATAAATTAGGTTAATTTAATCACATTAAATCAATCAATTTGATTGGCAACAAAGGAGCTAAACCCAAGGAATATTGGCTCTCCTTTCAAGTTGTTAGCCAATCCTAATACCCTTGTTGGTTTGAGTTCCAATGTTAAGTCAAGGAAGGATTGATCCAAGTTAATCTACTAGCTAGATCTAGAATCTCCTTTCCCCTTAACACTAACTTCTTGTATAAAAATAATTTCTTGAGGTTTGGAGCACCTAAAATAATTTTTTCAGATAGAGGACCGAAATTTATCTCATAGTTTATCCAAGCATTCACAAATTTATACTGAATCAAACATTGAAAGTCTTCACCCTATCATCCACAAGCCAATGGCTAGGTAGAATTAATGAAGAGAACTAGAATGTTTTGAAAAAAATAATAGTAGTAAACATGAAGAATTGGGCAAGCAATCTCCATGAATCTATATGGGCATATGACATCACCTAAAAATCAAATACAATTTTCTCTCCATATGAGTTAGTCTATGGAAAGGAACCAATATTATACATTGAATTTGAGTTGTAAAATCTTAGAAAATCAATGGATATTAGTCTTGAGTTAACTTTAGAATATCAAGATTGCATTGTCCACCTTAATGAGTTGGATGAAATTAGAATTGAAGTAGTCTAATAGACGGATATAATTCAACATCAAAGGAAACTTTGGCATAATCGATACATTGAATAGATAAAATTTTAGATAAGAGATTGGGTTCTCCTATTTGATTCCAAGTTCAAATAATTCAAAGGAAAGTTGTAAACATATTGGATGGGGCCCTATGAAATCAAGAAAAATATGACAATGGAATTTTCCAACTATTATCCATTGATGGATAACACAAGACACTTTTGGGGAATGGATATAGGCTCCACCTTTATCAACATCCTTCCACAAAAGATAAATTTTTCAAAGACCTACAATTTTTTTCCAAAGACCCGCAACACCCAGATTTGTGCTATATAAAAGAGATATCTTCTTTTAATCATGCATATATCCAAGCCTCATATAAAAAAGAGAGAGGGAGAATTGAAAACCAACAAATGGTGATTCTTCCTCCAAAAAATAATAATAAATCAATGTAGGAAAAACTCATAAGAATTTTTGGAAATTCTTCAACAAATCTTTGGCAAGCAACTCATAATTATCTCTAGAGCATTTTAAAAACATCTTTCATTGGTACTTCAGAGTATCTTCAAAAAAAATATTGTGTTGATCTTTAAATAGTACCTCATGTACCAATACATTAGAGCAACTCATCATCATGTTTGATATAATTGTGAATGGAAAATATAAATATCATTGAAAAACTACAAATGATAAGTCACATACTAATATAGGCAAAGGAGTCATGTTGACAACTTGATAAATCATTTTATTGAAACTACTACAAGTACTATTCTTGTACTTAACTAGTAAAAAAATATTTTTCCAATACATTTAGAAAAAAACCCACCGTTGCCTTCTGCAACCACCCTATGCATGGAACCCTCCACATGGAATCCCCTCCTTCACTACTAATTGAAGTGTAACTTCATACCAAGTGAAAATTCTTGTCATTCCATGCATGTACCAAATAAAATTATTCCCCTAAAAAGAGAAATAATAATTAATTTTTCATCATGGTTTACCCCATATTTAATTCTTATTATGATAGTAGCAATCAGTACCTCAATGAGTAAAATATCAAACCATATAGTCTTCAAGCTCTCCTACATTCAAATTCCCATTGTTACCAGCTATTGACCCGACTTCAAAAAAATTCTTTGTTCGTATGAATGAATATCTCACAACATGGGGGTGAAGAGGAAGTCAAAACTAAAGTGTATTAGAAAAATCTTCCTTCACCAAGAAGCAGTTGAAATATTTCAAAATGTAGGTTGGATGACCTTTCTAGAGAAGTTTGAGGGTTTCTAACAAGACATTAGTGGGGAATTATTTAGTAATATCCAAAATATTTGTACTAATATGAGAGGTGTAAACATCCCCATTTCATCTACCATCATTAACACCATCTCTAGACTATTCTATGAAGATGAGAGATTCTACCACCTCAAAAAAACTTATTTTGAGTCCATTCAAAATTCGTCTAGTGAGGGGGAACCCGAAGTAAGAACTATAACTAATAAGGGAGAACAAAAAGGTATCCTTTGGGAAAGCCTCCCAAAGCCTTGGTTCATTTTGACTACATAGTTAATGAAATACTTAACTTGTGATGGTGAATTTAGTAGAGTTTTAGGGTCAATCATGAAAATGTTGATCCATCTCAGATATGACTAGGGCCATTTGAAATATAGAGTCAATCTATCCCATTTCCTATATTCTTTAGTGATAGCCATGGCTACTATACATCAAAAAGATAGAGGTCCCATAACTAATAAGGGAGAACAAAAAGGTATCCTTTGGGAAAGCCTCCCAAAGCCTTGGTGCATTTTGACTACATAGTTAATGAAATACTTAACTTGTGATGGTGAATTTAGTAGAGTTTTAGGGTCAATCATGAAAATGTTGATCCATCTCAGATATGACTAGAGCCATTTGAAATATAGAGTCAATCCATCCCATTTCTTATATTCTTTAGTGATAGCCATGGCTACTATACATCAAAAAGATAGAGGTCCCATAAAATACCATGAGCTTGTATTCCTCATTTACAAACATTATTTCACAACCAAACAAAAAGGAGCAACCCATTGATAAGCCTTTCTAGCAAGTAGTTACAAAGGAGCCAATAGAAACTCCAAACAAAAAGTAGAAAAGAAAAATAGTTACCACTTGAAACCATCTTAGGCTCCACTAAGAAGCTCTAATCTATCCACTATTGGTAATTAACCCTCTTTATTTTCCATCCCAATAGCATCAGAGGCTATGGAGGAAGAACCCAATACCATTTATTTAGAAGCTAGTGAGGTATGAGGAGCATCAAAAAGGAAATAATGAGTGTCATCTTGCATGCTCTAGAGAAGTAAGTGCCAGAGGTTCATACCTCCACAAGCAAGTGATTCAATAGGTGATCAAGATATTTTTGAGATAATTTTAGAAATCTAGACACTAAGAAATATTTTGAGGCATCCATTTTCCTCAATATATAAAAAATAAAAAAAAATAGATGGAAGATGAGGTTAGACCATCTTGTGCACCTAACACTACAAAAGTAAAAGTTGAAAGCCAACCAGAAATGTGAATAAATGAATAGGTAGAGCCTTCCATAGAGAAAAAATAATAGGAATAAATAACAAAATTAAAATAAAGGCCCTAGGATAAACACCTTGTTATTTTATTCCTAAAGGATAATATCAAAGAAAAAGATGCTATAATCACAACAAGAGAGAAGGAAATCATCAAAGTAGGAGATAAGATAAAGGGAGCATATACTAAATTAGCCCAAACATCAACAAATTTTGTCACGATAGTTGTAATATTTAAATAAAAAATTGACAAACACGAACAACTGACAATTTTGCAAATAACAAGATTTCTAAACTTGCGGAGAAGGTATATGAATTGTCTATCTCAAGGTCTACAATAGATGAGAGTGCATAGACTGATGTATCTATGAGAACATTCCAATTATATATTCCTAGATCTCTACATAATTGGATACAAAAATGTCATTTTTCTTACCAATAATAAGGTGTCACAACTTCATACCAAAATATTTGAATTGATAGCATAGGTCAAGACATTACAAGAAAGGATCATAACAATGGCCACTCTAGCTTCAAAAGCATTGACATATAGGGAACCTAGTAGGAGTTATGTAACGTTTTTGTGAGAATAATTTTCCCTCTGAGAATATCACATGTCATCTTTAGAGTTGTATATTATATTAATAACATGGTCATGAATTTATGCTGATATAAAGACAACATTCCCCAAAATAAAAATTTGTTGTGTAAATATTTTTTGCATAAATTATTTATGAGGGAATATACTACTTTTTGTATTAATTTATTCATTGGAGAAATTCAATTGAGAGTATTAATTTCCAAAATGTATAACCCAGAAACATGGTTACAAAGGTTTGATAACTATAACCACATGGAAGAAACTACTTACTTAAAGCTTAGGCATGAGCATCCAATCCCTTTGGGGTTCAAATAAGAATTTCTTTAATTCACTTATAGTACTAATCTTCAACCTTTATATTAAAAAAATCTAAAGTTTTCTGTTCTTGAATTTGATATGTATGCACAATCCTCCTTCACCAAGGAATTAACAACTTGCAAGAGAAGATAGAACATATTTTCCACAAATCAAAAGAGGAGGGAACTAGTCTCACCAAGGAACCTAACCTGTGGTTCTTGAGAAAAGTCAAGACAATTTCCCGACTAATAGAAAATTTATAAGGTGAACTAGATTGGGATGAAATTTAGGCCTCCACTCATTATTGAACCTACTTATGTGGATATATCCAATGAAAGAATATAAATTTAAATTTGGGTTAGAATATGTAGATTGACATCAAGAGAATGGAGATACCAAAAGAAGGAACTAGGCCATATATCAAGAAGAGTACAATTTCATAATGAGAATGTTCCAAATGAATAAATAGAGGCTCCAGAACGATGTAAGAGGACTTGCAAAACCTCAAGTTATGAGAATGATAAGCTTCAAAGAGGACCAATCCAATTTGATAAATGCACCTTCCTTTCCTTGCGTAAATCCCACTATTCCCAATATTTGCGCATAAATTATTGAGAAATCTTGTGTAATTATGTTAAGATATAAGTGTAATGTTTAAAGGAATTTATAGGATAAATAGTTTTAGGTAGTAGGCTTGAACTAACATTTGTAGAGTATAATTTTTACCGCTATGGAGATATTTGCAATAGATTTCATAAAATTTGAAGATATTTTAAAAAGATACATAAGATTATTCTAACCTATCAATGTACACTTAGGGATTCTTACATAACAAACTATCATTCACTCCTAAATTGATGGATTTAGTGAGGATGAAGGGAAAAACAAAGTAGCAATTTCATGTAAAATATTCTTTGGAGATACCTCACCATATTTTATTCTACATTTCCTATCCTCCACTGAAGTCAACTCTCATTGCCATTCAAGTGTAAATGATTCCTAAGATGCAGTTCATTAGAAAGAGTTGCATAATCAATACCACTATATGTCTCTCTTGAGAGCATCACTTGAATTACTTTATGATTAGGAGATGTGTAATTGTTAAATTGAAGGAATAATTCTTTTATTTTTGTGGGGAATCTTAGTTAAAATCTAATCATATTTATATCTATTAGTTAGAGAATAGTTGATATATATAGAAAACTATGACATAGGTAGGATTTTTTTGAAAGAAAAAGAAGACAAGATTTTAACTTTGTTATTTTCAAAATAAACGTGTATTTGGATTCAAGTTATGAAATAAAAAGGAAGGAGTTCATATATTTGTAGACTATTGAAAGTTAATTGTTCTCTCTTTGGAGGTGGAGCAAGGGCCCACTCTAGCCAATGGATAAGGATTGATATTTCTTAAGTATTAGGTTCTTATTCAAATTTTATTTCCTATTGTCATTGTAATTTCATTAGATTAATTTTATTTCAAACAATAGTTATTGGTTATTGTAGTTTATGATTTCGTTAAATTAGTTTCATTTTCAACAATAGTTATTGTTTGTTGTAATTTATGATTTTATTAGATTATTTTCATTTTCAACATTTATTTTTGGCTGTAATTTTTTTATGTCGTTAGGTTAATTTATGTTTAAGAAATAGTTAGAAGGAATGAATAGGTATTTATCTAATTAGTCCATTATTTTTTCAAGTAACTCGGCGTATAATTCATGTTGAAATTTGTTAGTAAAACTACTCGATGGAGGTCTACTATGAATAGCCATGGACAATGTCTTAGATTTGACAATTAGACATATTAATCTATTTAAATGCAAGGTGCACAATACTCCTTGTCATAAAATATTTTTGATTCTCAAGATTACCTTAAAGCACAAGAAGGGATCATACATGGCTCAGTCACATAAACAAACATGGATAAATTATTCAAAAAATAAATTAAATTTAATTACAATTTTAATTTGTTTGATTTTTGAATCTTTATCTAACATGGTTACACAACATGCATTTTTAGTCTTCTTCATACAAACACTCAATTGATATAAAATAATCTCAAATAAATATTATTTTAAATAAATAATTTTTAAATCAATATCTATTGCACATGTTTAAAATAGTTTTGAAATAAATATTACATATTGAAAATAACTTTAAAATGAATATCCATTAAATGTGTTTAAAATAGATAAATTATATTTCTACCTTAAAATATGTATGTTGTTAGTTAAAAAGTCTTCTTCATACAAATACTCATTGATATAAAATAATCTCAAATAAATATTATATTTTAAATAAGCAATTTTAAAATCAATATCTATTACATATGTTTAAAATAATTTTAAAATGATAATTTTAAAATTTGAATATCCATTAAATATTTTTAAAATAAATTTAAAATAAATAAATTATATTTCTACCTTAAAATATGCATGTTGTCAAGGCTTAAATTTGATGGCCGTATGGCCGAATTTAGTCATTTTAGCTGTAAAATACAATTAAAATTTTAAGAAGACCGTATCACTTGAAAGCCAAAATTTTAGTTAAACTGTCAAAATTTCTATGTAATTATTCCTATATATGTTTTTTCAATCTACATATATTTTTCTTAAAATAGATAACTTTTAATAATTGAAAGGCAACTTCAAATAAATGACCATCACAAAAAAATTGCTTGACAGGCAGGGTCGACCATCAAATTTAAGCTCTGCATGTTGTTAGTTGAAAATTTTCCTTTTCATATAAAATTTAAATAATGTTTCCATTATTTAATTCTCCACTTTCCTTTTCAAACTAAATGACTTTTTAGAATTATTTAGTTCTTCTATTAGTCTTATTCTTATCTTGTCTTCTCTCATGTAATTTCAACCGTTGATTGAAATTGATTCATTTGATCTTGGCCCTTCATCCAAATTTGTCTTTTCTATAAAAGACGTCTACCATTATCATTTTAGCATTTGATGAAATCTAGAATTTATGCTTAAGAGACAATAATTCTTTGATATTTTGCTTGTCATAGACATTAGGCTATTGTTGCATACTTATAATCTGAGGCCATCAATCACATACTAGCAAAATGGAGAAGGGTAATAGAGGTGAATCAATGGAGGCATGAAGACTTTGGTAACAATGTTGCATTATTTCATGTTTTATGCTTTCTTTGTTCTCTATTGCTTGATTAGGGTCTTAGGGTTTATGTTTAATGATTACATTTTAAATCCTGATTTTATCCTTGATTACACAATGAATACTTATTTTCTAATAATTTTTTTTAATATAAATATTGAATTTTTTCTATATGCACTAGATTTTTAAGTTATCTAAATGAAAAAAATCAACGAATGTTCCATCCGTCACATCCCACATGTCAGCCCCTTCCACAGTGGTTGACTGTGGGGTAGATAAACTAAAATAAAGAACAAGGAGGGGCATTATGAAGGGAGACACCACATTTAGTGAGGCATGGTTACCCATTGAATTGGATAGGATAGATGATAGAGGAGAGAAGAATGTGTGTATACGAAGGAATGGTGACCAAACATGAAAGAGATGTTGCACCATTAATTAGGAATGACACCCCAACTATTTTCCATGCACTCATCACATGAAAAGAGGGTAGGTGAAAATGCCAAAAATCCCCAACCTTTGACTCTATTTACCTACCGCATTACATAATGAGAGATTTTGAATAGGTCATAAAGAATGAGAAAGAATAAAAGGATAGAGGAAATTTTATAGGGAAAGGCATGCATTTACTAGGGGAAAGGACATGAGGAATGGCATTGGGCATGGAAACCCTATCCATGGGAGACCAAATTCTGTAGATAACATGAAAAAATAAACACCCATGCAGCCTTAAAACTCTCACGACCCCTCCATTGGAAAGTTGTGCTATTTTGGAGGGGAACAACTATAGGAGAGAGTAGTTGGACAAAAAATAAGAGGAAGAAAAATACAAGAGAGGGAAAGGAATAGAGGTGACATAAAGGAAATTCAAAGGAAGAAAAACCTTCATATACGTGCAACAAAGGAAGAAAAGAAGGGGTCAATGGCAGTGTATGGGTAGCTACATGCAAAAATGAGAGCCGAGATAAGGCATGAAGTGGATAAAATTCCATTAAAAAAAAGTGGTCTCATGGGACTACATTGATTGCAGGATATGTACACACAAATAAAAATGATTTGTTGAAAAGGCTTTAGAAACTTTCAAGCAAAAGAAATTGGAAAGTGTGAAGCCAAATTTGATAACTATTTCCCACATTGCCCCTGCTTGTGCTACCATGAGAGTTTTTTTTAATAGGTTATGGACATCTAGCAAAGTATAAAGGAAGGCTCATGAGTTTTGATGATGCACTGAGAGGAGATTTTTGGATCCAAAGCTACTAGAATGTTGGATATAAAAGTGAGACTAGACCACCATAACATCCTATAGCAAGACACAAATATATACCAATATTGCACAAGCAAGGTAGGGTACACCAAGGGTGGCATACTATTTTCTAATATATTGGATAGAGATAAGTTTAGAGGATGCAAGTGGTTATTGACAATCATAAACATTATATTCATGTCATTTATGCAAGGGGGTCAATGGTATTTTATGACATCATAAATATTGTTAGGGATGTAAAGGAACATTAAATAATATATTCATGGGGGGAGGTGCATGCTTGTACAATTATACCATGATCTTCATTAGTTTATGGGATTACAAAGGAATAGGTCTTAGGGAAGTAAATAACTACAACGTTGGACCTATGATCACATTAGGATTGTGCAACCATGGGGAACACCTATGATATAGATCCAGGAGGCTTCTAGTACTACATTTGGTTATTTGGTTATTAACAAGATATGGAGGTAGAGAGAGGACTACCCTCCTTAGTTGGAGGAGGATATTTGATTCATTGGGTCCTTAGTATTTGTAGAGTTATTAGACATGATGCAAGTAATTTTTTTTAGGTGGGTCACATTAGGAGTTCACAATGATTTATTAAAAAAAAACACATTGACGAAGAGTTTTAATTTTGAAAGAGTACTTTGATATTTTGGTTTACAACATAGTTGACCTCCTAGATCACCACTATACAAGAGACACCAAAATTTACTTTTCAAATCAGGGTAGTGGATATATGTGTATTCTCTTTGTATTTTTTTATGAGTGAGGATGAGTTGGATGAGGCTACAAAGGTAGTTGACTAGGTTGATGTAGAAGCATGAAGTGAATGGAGAGTCTAGTTGGATGAGGGATATCTAGAAATTTAAATCCATTAGATATATACTAGAGGTAGGAGGAGTGAGAGGATTAGGTGAAGCAACAACAATAGTAGAGGAGATTATAGGCATAAGTAGTGAGCCTCTAGAGCAATAATACATGGCGGCACATGAGAATTGTAGGCAGATGCATAAATATAGTGTTGCACATGAATGAATGAGGACTACATTATACACATTACAACTAGAATTCCTCACCTACTTGAAATGTGTGAGGCATATGATAAGCATCACAATGATCTATCTATTTATGTTGTTAGCATTTACAAGTAATTTTTAAACCTATCAATGCATACTATGAATATGTAAAAGACATGTCTAAAAAGGACTGTGCTCTATAGAACTATGGAGATATCTATCCAAGTACTTGGACATAATATGTGCATGATTAGTAATGTGCATAATATGTGGATATGTAATTATCGTTGTGTGAATTGAGTGGAGTTAAGTGCAAAAATGAGGTAATCAAAGAGGATGTGTGAGGCTATACTTTGATCAACTATATGATGAATTTAATAAATTAGAGTGATGCATTTTTATTCTCTCCCTACTTTGGTGTGCATGAAAATCCATATGATCAAGTATGCCAAAGCAAAAATGAAAGAAATAATTTTTCATACAAAGCATATGGATTTTTAGGAATCCAAGAAAAATGAAACAAGAATGTGCTTCATTTATCCTTGACAGTAGGCATTCACTAGACATTCACTAGACATGAACATAATTTAAAAATAACCATATTAGAGAATAATGAATATTTTAAAATTTTTATTTTATTTCCTCAAGTACATATATACAAAATAGAGTTGGAGGTAAATATATACAAAACAATTATACAAAATTTCAGCTATACGTAGATACAAATCAACTATACATTTATGCAAAATTTCAGCTATACATTTATATAAAATTTTAGTTGCACATACATAAAAAAATTTAGTACAAAATTTCAGTCTACCTATACAAAATTTTATTTTTACGTAGATACAAATCAATTGACGATACATACAAAATTGATCCAATGGTTCCAATTCAATGCTCCAACTCATTGAATACTTGTTATTGTCCCAATTCAATCTATTGAACCATGTGGATCAGCTCTAACACTTATAGTGTCAAGTATTGCCTCGTGATCAGATTCACAAACTTTCCATAAATTCTTATTTTATGATCAACCATAATATTTGATCAATTAAAAATTCATTGCAACAACAAGATTAGAGTAATTAAGAATTTGCCTATGTGTGTCAACATCCTCACACAACCACACATCAAATTTCTCAATAGGGTACCTTTTAAGCTACATTATAGTAACAACAATATACCCTATTGAATACTCAATATCCTCTCTATTAGTGATTGTGGTAGTCAATTTTCTTCCCTCTACACAATGGCACAAAAAATAATCCATCCTTTCATTATTCTCATTAGCAATAACTGCATACACATGACTTGCATTTAATTATATGAATAAATTAATTCTAGTAAACGATGTAAAATGTAATATAATGAATTAAAATTTTGATTTCAATTAATTAATAAATCTATAACACCTGGTTGCATTAGGTCAGATACATGGTCAAAGTCAACTGATATTTCCATTTGGTTCAACTATAGTGCTTATGAAACTTGATATGTGTTAATGGGAACTAAAGGATTACAAAATCATTCATCGACCCATTCTTTTGAATCATAGTCTTCCCAAACAAAATCCACACATGAAGAACAAAAACATGCAATCTCTCTTGTATAAATAGTCAATGAACTTGCATTTGAAATTTTAAATGAGTGCATCTCACTCAACCCTACAACTATACAACAATCTTGATACTTTGTAATATTAGATTCATTTACCAACCAAAAATATCTACAAACTATAGACTTATCTTCATTGCCTGGTCCCATTATAGAGTTAGACCATTGCATGATCATTGTTGCATTTATAAACTTAGCACCACCTTGGTACTTAAACTCTTCTCTTGCTAAGGCTCTTTTTACGCATGCTCTGGACAACACCATCATGCTCCCCCTTTCCATATCCAAGCTTAGTGAAATTCCAAAAATATTGAACACCAAGTTCATGAAATGCATTCTTATCAACCAATAGAACATCCTCAAATTCTTGAATTGTGATGTGCAGTTATCCAAACATATGTTGTGTTGACTATATGTGATATTTTTGGATTTTAAATTATCAAAGAAAATTTGAAAGCAACCTTGCACAAACTGAGTGGAGTGTGTATGATCATCACTTATGTAGAAGTGATACTCTCTCAATATATTTTGGTTTTCCTCTGTGCTATTAGGTGCATGCATGAACACTATATGTACAAAAATAGTAACCTGAATAGAGTTGTAGTATTGACATTGCACTTCATTTTGTGGTGGTAATGTGTAATTATCAAAAAAATCTACAATAGAAACAAAGGTACCAAGAGGAAATGTATCCTTAAATAACTTATATTGTGCATCCAACCATTGAGCTCTATGTGTATGCATTGCATACTCATACACAATTTTCTCTTGAAATATTTTCAGAAATTGAGCTATAAATATATCTATACTCACTAACTCACATCTCTTTAACTCTTTACCATCTTTTATCCCATAAGTTATTGACTTGTGTTTTCTAAAACTAACTAGTTTTTTCCTAATTTCATGTGTGCTCTCTATATGTACACGTTTTTGCAAATATTGTAAACCACCACAAGTAACACATGATCCTTTAAAGCATGAATTCTTATAATATTTATTTGTCCATCCACTCTTTTACATAAGACACTTGAAATAAAATCTCTTGATGATCTAGGTGGGACTTGTTTGCCACTTTCTTGCAAAATATTGTTAGCACGTGCAAAGTAACACATATATGACGATAAATATCATAATGCATAGAAAATTTAATATGCGTCCTACAACATGTAGTGTGTGCATGATTTAACTTAACATAAAAAGGTTTGGCCATTTAAAAGTGTGGTGTAGGAAAAAGTATCCCTTTTTCACACTTAATTTGGGAAATAATAATAAAATGAGCTAAATTATGCCTTAATTTAGTGTTGTAATATGTATTTTACATATTCACATTAAGTTTATGGCCTTATTAAAAAAAATGGACTTAATTGTGGCTTATTTATGGTGTTGTAAGGTGTACCTTTATACTTTCACACTCATCTAGGGTTTTATTAATTAATTGAGATTAATTATGCCTTAATTGGCCCCTTTAATTCAAATCCAAGCCTAGTTAATTGCAATTTCTGAAGGGTAAAACCCGACATTCATCAATGCCATAACATAAAATTTACCATTGGAGAATGTGTGTCCTAGATAAGTGACCTGGGACCCATCTGCCCAAGGGCGAATGGGTCCTCACTTAGGCCTAGGACCTAAATTTCAAATATGTTTTTGGTGCTATTTCAATGATTTCAAATGTGTATTCACATGTCGGCTTGTGTTATTTGAATTTTGGGAATCAATGTTAACATATGTATAAATAAGAGGTCATTTCACTATGTTTCACCTAGCAAGTTTGATTCAAGCATCCTAGAATTTTCAAAAGATCATCCCTATAGTAAGTTTATGAGATCAAGAGCAATTCAAGAGCATTTTCAAGGCATTCAAGGGAAGATTATTGAAGAATTATTGCAACAATCAAGATTCCATTATCATGTAAAAATTTATTGCATCATGCATGTTACTTGAGCTAATATGTTGATGTAGTGTTCAAGATCTATTCAAGCATATCAAAGGAATTATTTCAAATCAAGTTTCATGATCAAGATTCACATCCATTGAAGCCATTTCATGCAAGTTGTAGATCCATATTCCAAGGTTCAAACAAGGGTTTGGTGAGTTGTGACATTGCTTGTTCATTCATCATTCCTTCCATTCACATTTCATTTCATTACAAGGTATAATTACCAAAATGAGGTTTGACCAAGGAAAACTCCCATTCACCTAACAAAACAACATTTCTCTCTCTTGATGTGTGATTGTAAATTTTAGGTGGAAGATCTCTTGAAGAGAAAATTTACAAAGTTGTCAAAGTTGCATTTGTTGTCATCATTCTTGCAATTTCATGGAAACTGACCTACAAGATTTATTTCTAGCTTTCCAACCACGAGATTCAGGAATTTGGGAGTGCAGACACAGTAGAACAAAACCCAGAAATAGATTTTTAGGATCCCTAGCCAGGAACCATTCACCATAGGGAAAATGAGTCCTCAATAAGCTTTAAAAAAGAACTTTTGGTGATTGGTACAAATCATTTTCCCATTCTCAGATCTGAAATTTGACTATTGGTTCCATCAGAATTGAGCTTAATCTTCTAAATGCACTTATATCTTGCATTTTGGGTTTAATTTGCTATTTTTAATCTTTCTCCCCAAAGTGTTGTTTGACTCATACCCCATCCTTGCATAAAAGGGAAATTTGTAGATTCATACCTTGATTTGACTCACCTTTTGGTTGATAGTCATCTCATGTTTGGATCTCATTTCTTGAATGAAATAGTGGAGAATAGGGTTATTTACAATCATTTTGGTGAACCTCCTTTTATATAACCCCATTTTCACCTTTTCATTGTGGTGAACCGAACATTTGGTCATTGCAATTTTCTAATTTTGGAGTCCATTTGCACCCTAGATTTAGATCTTGCATTCATTTGTATTACATTGCATTGAATTGAGTCTCATTTAGGGTGTTTAGTTTGCATTTAACTTTGCATTTCATTTAAGGGTTTTAGGATTGCATCTTTGCACTCTTTAAATCTGAAAAATACAAAAAAATCAATCATTTTACATATCATTTACATAGCATTGCATAATATTCATTTGCATTTGAAAATTTAAACAAAACTGCGTATCAAATTAGGTCTCCTAGTTTGTCATTCTATCACATTTTGGACTTGCATTCAACATTAAATTCACAAAAAAATCAAATTGTAACTTGTTGTTTCTGATCAGAATCTAGAAACCACTAAAATCATCTCAGAAATTTGTATTTTAAAAAAAAAAAACCCTAACCTAGGATCCATTCATCCTTGATAAGGGTCATTTCTTGATTTTTTGGGCATTAAAACATTTGTTTATGCATTTTATTTTGTTGTTTTCAGTTCTCCGTTTTAGTTTACAGAGTTTCTGTTAAGTAGAATTGATCATATTTAGCTTAATTTGATGAATTTAGTGCATTGTGTGATTTAAAAATTGCATTTAAAAGACTTCATTTTCAGGTTTTTACATTGTGTAATCAGAAAATTACCTTGTTTAGAATCTAAAAAATTACATATTGCATTCTAGGTCATTGCATTGCATTTTACCCCCTTTCCATTTTGGGTGTGAACATTGAGTTTGTGAATATTGTATGAGCTTTACAACTTGGTGTATTATTAGCAATACTATTGTGAGACATAGTTCGAGACTCATGGCATCCCGCTATACACCATTCAATGTGAATCTTGGGTTTTCCAACTCTTTTACTAATAGTGTTGATAATCAACCCTCTATGGATCATAGCTGTCATACCTCATTTCCAATGACTTCCCTTCCTACAAACAATGTGAATAATGTTTCTCATATCCCACAAGAAATATAAGAAGGCTAGATGAAAACATAGAACAATTGAAAAATCTTGTGAGTCCTAATGTCGTTCCTATGCTAGCTAACATTAGAAAGCTGCTTAAGAATGAACAAGGAATAAAAAAATTATGTAGCCTCACTTGCATCCTTAACAAGAACTTCCAATATAAAGAGAATGATAATATACATACCTCAGTCAAATTTATTGATGCTAAACCTCGTAAGGGCCAAACCAAGAAGCTGCTTGATATTGCTTTCTCACAACAAGACATACTTAAGCATGCACCTGATGGTCCACTTTACATAGCCAAAAGAATCAATGACAAGCCTACTAATGGGATATTAATTGATCCCCTTTGTGTAGAGAATGTGATTACTGAAGAATTCCTATTTGTGCATGAACTCTATCAAGATACATATGGAAAACCAAAAGAATGGATCAAAACACATAATGATTTTGCTTTCCCAACGATTGGCTCGATAAATATCCCTCTAAAGGTTGGACCAAAAACATTAAATGTCTCATTCACTATCATCTTGTCATTAGACCAATTTCGTGTGAAGTTAGGCTATCCATGGATTCGCTCCATGAATGACGTCCCGTCAATTGTGCATAAATGTTTTAAGTTTCCATTTGGAAATGAGATATTTACAGTGCACCAAGTGGCTTTAATCTCGTGTCTTCCCCTGGGAACTTCTCATTGGATTTATTTTGGCTCGAGCCTATTGAACCTATTAGACCCTGTGAAGACTTATTTTTCAAAACCTATCACAAATTTAAGGCAAAGCATATATAAAAATTATCCCTTAGTAATATGACCCAACCCATGATTGAGCCACCCATCCTAGATAAAACTATGATTGAAGTACCAAAATCCCTTCCAACTATCCAAGAGTAGCCTATTACACATCCTTCACCAACTTCATAAAAGAGACCACGAGATAACCAAACCAATCTCGTTGTGCCTCCTAAAGTCAATTTTTTTTACAAAGCTAAAGAGAAAGTGGTTCATGAACAACCTCGTATGGTTCCTTTCGTTCCTCCCTTAAGAGAAGAAGAACAACCTATGGTTGATAAACCTGCTCCTACACAAACACAACTTGAAAACCACATGAAAAAAATTTGAAATGATAGAGAGCTTAGGTGTAGACATCGTGCTATTGCTCATTCCTTACAAGCAAAAGAACAAAAGAATGACACAAAAAATCAAAATCCAAACTTGTCTCTAGCAAGGCATGATGTCTCTTCACCTTCACCGCAACATAAACATGAACAAAATTCTATTGATATTGTCATTAGACCTCTCGTTGTGATTAATTTGGATGATGACATTGAAATTTCTAAGATTTATGAGGAAGTGCATAATGAATTAAATCAACTATTTTCCTCTTCTATGAGCATAAAAGATGATCCTCCTAATAAGAGTGTTGAACTTGGTGCGTGTCCTAGTTCAACACTTGTCGTTGTCCTCCTCCTGCATATACTGAACAAGATTGGGATGTGGATGACTTGTCATATGCCAATTTTATTGCATATTTATTTAAACACAGAAAAATTGAATTATTGATGAAATTCAATTTAATATTAAATGGAGATTCTGGAATATTCGAAAATTGAATAAAAGGAGTTGATTGATGTTGACTTTGTGAATTTTTGAAAAGTATTTAAATTGAATGTTATTGATCAATTTGCAAGTGCAAGTGTGTGCAGTTGCAGGGTGATAGGTTGAAGGATGAGAACTTAGTTGAAGCTAGATTGTTTAGCTGGATTGAATGGTAAGCCAGTTGGGATTTGGGTGCACACACCACAATGGCATGATAACTGACATTTGAATGATTTGCATATATAAGAAAGAAAATTTTTCTTGATTTGAACTATTTCAATGTTTGCAAATGAATGGTTAGTAGATTTAATTGTCTATTCAAACCTTGTGATTTGAAAGAACTAAAAACGAGCATTGCAAAAAAAATATTTTCTTTAGTGTAGAAATATATATATATATATATATATATAGAAGCTCGAAATGAAAATTTAGGTTCCTTAATTAAAATGATAGTGTATGGAACCTTTGAGCCATTGCAAAACAAGCAACTTGTATATGAATTTTTTATTTTTATATATATATATAAATACAAATACATATATATATATAAATATAAAATACATATATATATATAAATATAAATACACACACACACACACACATATATATATATACATTATTCAAATGCATGGTAAGATGTGAATGAAATCATTTAAATGCATAGAGATACACACACACAAAGATATATATATATATATATATATATATATATATACTTACATATACATACGTATACATACTCAAATTTGAATTGAAATTAAGTTTATAACTGATGCATTAAGAGTCAGATTGTGGAAAAATCAATGAAGATTACAAGGCATACCCATGATGGTTGTGGCCTGCCTGCCCAATAATAAAGAAATAATTCAAAATTAGAGGGCAGCTATGGCAAGAAAAAAGCCATAATATTGGCACCTAGCTGCATGCAAAAGTGGGGGTTTTTACCATTTTGAATGAAGGTGATGGGTAAAAAGTAGGGGATCGATTTGGAAGAAAATAAACAACCACCCAAAAGGCAGAAAAGAGATCGAAGTTGTAGGAAAAATTTGAGGAAAGCTTCAATCAAAAGGCTTGACCATTGAGGTAATTTGATTCTTGAATTAGTATCGATATCACTATCATATCTTTTCATTATTTTAGCTAGTGTTTATCACTACATTTGATGGTAGAATCGATAGTATGGTGGCATACAATGTTGTTGTCTGTGTGTTTCAGCTTGAGCCAAAGGTCTAGATTTGGCAACCACCCTCCAAGGAATCACATGGCCTATGACCTGCTCTTGTTAGTATCCTGAATGGAGCCATTCAACTAGCCTTTTGTGCTAGTCTGAGGCATTGAATCCTAAGAAGTGAATGTTAAGAATGTTCACTCAATAGAGTAAGCCATATCATGGCTATTAGAAATCATATTCTGATTTAATGAGTACCATTTGGTGTTGATTGTGTAAAGTTTCGCATGCCGAACCTATGAAAATAAGAAATAATCCTCCGTGTTACCTTCAATATGTGTCAACAATGTTATCTTTAAAAGAAAAACACCTCCCATTATTGGCCTAGCCGATAATGGTAAAGGGGAAAATCGTTCTTTTATGCAAGACTATGGTAAACATATGTGTATAAAGAAGAAGTCTTGATTTGAAGAATCAATGGGATGTTAGAGAAGGGTTTCTTTGTAAACTTGTAAGGATCGATCCTCATGATTGATAGTATAACTTATTTGATTTACTATCATATATGAGTTTGCATGAAGTATAAAGCAACATGCATTGAGGAATAAGCCAGTATGCCCATTAGGGTAATTTCAAATGAAACTTGGGGTTAAGATAGGAAGTACTTGACCATAGAAATGGGTCGAAATCTAGAAAAACATTGGTTTATTTGTTGTTGCCTAACTAGGCAAAAAAATTGTTTGACCTTGAAACCTCCTTGTATTCTTAACTAAAATATTTGCTTAAGAAATTCACTGAAAAGCATGTCGAACTTGGTTTCTTTATAATATTAAAGTTGCTCATAGTGATTCCAGTGATGAAAGAGTTCAAGATCTGGACAATAGACATTAAATGTTCTTAAGGTTGAAACTATGCTATTTGATTTGTTTATTTTTTGTTCATAATGGAAAAAACCATTCAGTATTTAACTATGAACAATTACTTGTAAGAGAAATGTAGCATGTAAACAAATTAAGATCAACAAAATGAGTAAATGACTTTAATTGTCTTTGAATATATTCTATTAATTGAAACAAAAATGTATTGATGTAAACAAAAGTTATTCTTTAGAAAACAACTTTGTTTTATTGAAAAAATGTCATTATAGCTAGAAACAACTTTGCTCTATAAATTGTTTAGCATGAAAACAAATTATCTTATGACTGTTTAGTAAGAAACAGTCCTTTTTTTGTTTAAACAATGAATTTTCATATGTAAACAACTTATTTGTGACTGTTTAGTAGGAAACAATACTTGTTTTGTTTAAACAATGAATGTTCATATGTAAATAACTTGTTTTATGACTGTTTAGTAGGAAACAATACTCGTTATGTTTAAAAAATGAATGTTCTTATGGAAACAACAATGTTAGAATATAACAGTATGTGAGAAACTGTTAGCATAGACTTGCTTAGAATATTTATTTTGACAAGAAATGTCAAGGGAATACTATTTTAATATTGCAAATCTGAATTTTATAATTATTTCAGAATGTATGCAGAAACTTAAACATTAGTAGGCACATATATGTGTATGCACATAGACTCCGTCTATGTACATACACATACTTGTGACATACCTTCTTTTGTTTCTAGTACATTTACAATACAGAGAATGCTTATGGTGATAAGTAGAAACTAGTCACAAGAATGGTATGATTGATTATTGAAATACTCTGTGAATCATCAATTTTGATTTTTCTGTTTATAGTATAAATTTGTATTTTGTCTCTTCTTTTGAAGACATTTACGAAAGAATATTTTAAAGACTTGAACAGAATAGTGATACATTAGTTGACTTGAGCATCTATGGGTAGTTGCTACTAGAGGGTAGATAACTGTTATAGTAGAAAGTTACCTTCCAAGATGGGTGCCAAAATGAAGTACAAAGAGTATAGGTTTTCTTTACCAGAACCCATTGTTTGTTGTTGTTGCAACACACTTATTATGCTTGGATAAGCAATATTATTCATTATGTATGTATGAATGAAATATTTGATTTCACTCTCTGCCATTCCTAGCATAGATCATGCATTTATTTTCTAACTTGTAGATAGACTTGCATGTTGATGTATGGGCACGCATTAGATTCCACCTTGCAGATTGTTCTCTTGCTAAAATTTTCGTGCAGGTTCAGGCATTCTTCAAGTTGGAAGAATACTGGGGAAGCATAAGCTTTGTGGTTGGGCGGTAAAGTGCATCAACCATGTTCTCATCCACCAATGGAGGTGAGCGTCAAAGGAGAACCTTAGTTTTTCACCAAACTATTATAGTCCATTATGCAATTTGATGTAATTCATTCATGTACTTGAGGAAAATGTACTATGTAATGATGTGGCCTTAGGAGCCCATTAAGACTTGATATTGTAATTTGACTTTTGAAGTGAATATAATGAATCTTTTACTTATTTTAAATGGACATGTGTAGCTATGATTGAATTTAGCCACTAGATACATCTTTTTAATTTGGAGTATATTCATGTGTCATTTACAATAATATTAATTAAGTAAATTTTTTGAGTGGGTTATTACATTTGGTATTAGAGCTTAGGGTTCAACTCTAGGATTTTTGAGTCTACCATAGTTGACTAGGGGTAGTTGACCCTTGACCCAAAATTTGGATGTCCTGAGAATTGATCGAACCTAAATTGAATGCAGGAATGAGAAGGTCAAAGGCAAGATGAAAGAAAGGGAAAATTGTTAGAAGCTCACATAAGAATGACGTAAAGGAAGGAAACGCCAAGGCATAGGTTCCATAAGAAATTCTTAATGACAAAACTCTAGCTCTGGCTCTCACATGACTCAAGCTAGAGAGAGGTTTGAAGATTAAGGAGAGGCGAACACTTAAGATCAAAAAGCCTTCCGCAATCCAGGATTAGCGTCTAGGGTGTGGACCTAATGCACCCTTGGTTACCAAAGAGGAAAAAGAGAGCTTACGTGCTCAACCATCCTCTTCCGTAAAGTTTGAAGTAAACTCGGATGATGACCTATAGGAATGTCCTCTATCTGATACCAAGAAATCATAATGATGTAACTAGAATTCTATTGTAAATAAGGGTCTACTAACTCACCTTAAATATAAATAAAATCAAATAATATTTTTTTTGGTGTGTTTAATGAGAGACTCTAAAATGTGTGTATCTTGCATGAATTTTTATGTCTTCTATGTCGAGGGATGTATGCATATGGAAATTATGTGATGTAGCATAAGAACGTTTATTTGTAGAACCTTGTGTTGAGATGTGATAAATGTGACTATGTTGAGGATAAGTGTGGGACAACATGGTGACCACTAGGCAAGATGGGGGTGGTAGTGGTTCCAATAACAAACCAAACAAGAGACTAGAGAAAATTCTAGAGCTTCTGAATCAGCAAGAGTCTCGCATGGATCACATAGAGCAAGAAGTCTGAGTGGCACGCGAGGACTAGGACCGTAGGAATGCAAAACACAATCAAGGGGACAATGGTCTAGGGGCAAGTCCATGAGGATGAATTGAGGAAGAGCGTGGAAAAGATCTCAAAAGAGTAGCACCGCCCAATTTTGATGGTAAGGCTATCGGAACAGGAGTTGAGGCTTGGATTATAGAAATGGAAAAGTACTTTGGGCTCCGTAATATTTCTGAATAGACTAAGGTGGCATGGGCTACGTATCAGCTCTAAGGTGAAGTAGTGACTTGGTGGGATAATGAGAAGTTAGAGTGAAACCTACAACTTACTAAGATCACTCGGGGACTCTTCCTCCAAGATTTTAGGAAGAGATGGTTACCACAAATTTTCTTTGACAAGAAAGTGACAAAATTTTAGAATTTAACCCAAGGAAATATGACTGTGATTCAGTATTGGGAAAATTTCACTAACCTATTGAAGCATGTGCCTCAATATTAGGGGGATGAATATTGGGAAAATTTCACTAACCTATTGAAGCATGTGCCTCAATATTAGGGGGATGAATGGTTCTGTATTCAAAAATTTATAATGGGAATCATACCCCACATAGGAGCTGAAGTGGATATGCACGAACCTTGAACCATGAATGAAGTCTTTCAAAAGGCCACCAAATAGGAATAGAAGCTGGAGCAGTTATCCAATCTTCATAGCAATTCAAGTTCTAAGTCTCATTATGGGAAGAAGAAATTTCATAAGGGAGACAAGAGCCGTCAGATCCGTAATCTCAAAAGGGGAAGTGAATCACAGGAGAAGGGTGAAGATGGTAATGGTGGAAAGAACAAGAAAGCAAACAAAGGCAAAGGGAAAGACAACCATACACAAAAAGTATTTAGAGAGGACAAGCCAAGAGGTTGCAAAGGGCCTTGAGATGGATGCTATACTTGTGGAGGCGACCATTATGCCTTAAATCGTCCTTAGTAGTCAAAGTTGTGGAAGGAAGGAAGCTAACAACAAAATCACCAGATCCACGCTATAGTGGATAACAAATAGGCAGAGTACCAAGCTTCACCAATTTAGCTAACGATTAAGCTCTATGGTCAATATATCTCTATCTTAATGAATATTGGAGCTATTCAATGTTTTATAGATCCTAGAATAATATCTAAGATACCCATTAGACCTGGATACATGGAAAATTCATGGACAATCTATTATGGTAATCAAGCAGAGCAGAGGGTAGATATCTATCTCTTTTGCAGTGAGTTAGAGCTTCTAACCTTTTAAACTTAGGTCAACCTGTATGTGGCACCCTTAGGTTTATATGATGTAATTTTGGGAATAAATTGGTTAACTGAGCATAAGGCTTTAGTGAATTGTGAGGATAAGGTGGTTAATTGTTTGGATGATTATGGAAACCCAGCTAAGGTTTGTGTAATGCAAAGACCTTTAGAGCTTAGACAAATTTTTGCGATGCAGCTCAAGAAGGACCATCAAAAGGGATGTGCAATTTATGAAATGCATGTTAGTAATCTTGACAACAAGGAGCCATATTTAGATGACTATCCTATTCTCAAGGAGTTCCAAGACGTATTCCTTGAAGAACTTACAAAATTGCCTCCGAAGTGGGAATTCAATTTTTCAATCGACCTAGTTCCAAGAGATGAGCCTCAATCTAAGGAACCTTATTGGACATCTGACCACCACAAAAATCTATGAGTTGAAGGCCTAGCTGATGGAATTGCTGGATAAGGGACTCATAAGATCCAGTGTGTCTCCTTGGGGAGCGCCAATTATTTTTGTGAAAAAGAAAGATGGAACTTTGCATCTATGTACAGATTATTGGTGTTGAATAAGGTTACCATCAAGAATCGATATCCACTCTCGAGGATTGATGAATTGTTGATCAAATGAAGGGAGAAACAATGTTCTCCAAAATTGATCTCAAGTTAGGGTACCATCAATTGAGGATTAAGGAAGAAGATATCCTAAAAACTGTGTTTAGAACTCAGTATGGACATTACGAGTTCATAGTGGTACCTTTTGGTTTAACTAATGCACCAATAGCCTTTATGAACCTTATGAATAGTGTACTCAGAGACTGCTTGGATGATTTTGTCCTAATCTTTATTGATGAAATTTTAGTCTACTCAAAGACTATCGAAGAGCATGATAAACATTTGAGGATAATTTTTCAGCGATTAAGAGAAAGGAAACTCTTTAGAAAGTTGTCCAAGTGTTCATTCTATTAGGATAGAGTGCACTATTTGGGCCATATCATTTCAGCTGAACAAGTCTTCATGGACCCCGAGAAGATCAAGGCGATCATGGAATGGCTAGTGCCTTAGAATGTGTTAGAAGTCTGTAGCTTCATGGGCCTCACATGATACTATAGGAAGTTTTTGCAAGGGCTCTCCCAAATTGCATCTCCTATTATCTCACTCCAAAGGAAGGGAACACAGTTTGAATGGACTGAGAAAACAAGCATTCCAACTCCTAAAGGAGAGGCTTACGACAACACCAATATTGACTATCCCTAATTGTAATGGGAGGTTCATAGTAATCAAAGATGCTTCAAGAGAGGGATTGGGAGTAGTAATAATGCAATACGAACAAGTGGTAGCATATGAATCAAGAAAGCTCAAGCAACACAAAGTGAACTACGCGCCTCATGATTTGGAATTGGTGGCCATAGTTCATGCCTTACAAATGTGGGGGAATTATCTTTTGGGAAATTCATTTGAATTGAAGACATACCACTTGGGGTTGAGATACATATTTACCCAGCCAAACCTTAATGCACGATAGAGAAGGTGGCTAGAATTCCTTAGCGAGTATGAATTTGGAAATGAATATATAAAAGGGAAAGAGAACAGAGTGGCTAATGCTCTTAGTAGATGAAGACATATGACAACCATGATCTCAACAAGGTCTAACTTGCGACAACAGGTAATTCAGAATCTACTAGGGGATGAGCACTATGAAAGAGTGAAGTGCACCCTAGCAGAAAATCCTTCAGATCATTAGTTCGATGGGTACGAGATCAAACCAGATAGTATTTTGAGGTACCAGAGAAGAATGCATATTCCTAACTTTGGAGAGTTGAGAAAGTTGGTTTTAGAAGAGGTTCACAATGTACCTTATTTAGGACACCCCGGTGTATCCAAGATGATCCTGGAGTTGAAGAGACTGTATTTTTGGCCTAAACTCAAGAAGGATGTAGTGGAGTACGTAGCTAGATGCTTGGAGTGCCAGTGATTTAAGGCTAAGCATGCACACCCAACCGGGTTATTGTATCCTAATGACATACCTAAGTATAAATGACAGGTGATCAGTATGGATTTTGTACAAGGATTGTCATTGAACAAGAATAAGCATGATGTTATATTGGTCATGATTGATAAATTGACTAAGGTTGCACACTTCATTCTAGGAAACCTTAAGGATGGATCATTGACCCTGGCTAAGAAATTTGTTTAGGAGATCTTCCATTTGCATGGAGTTCCAGAGACTATCATTTCTGATAGGGACACATGGATGAACTGAAGGTTTTGGACAACCTTGAATGCGACATTGGGGAATAAATTGGATTTTAGCTCAACTTATCATCCTCAGACTGACGGGCAGACAAAGAGGGTGAATCAGGTAGTCAAAGACCTCCTCTAAATGTATTATATGGACCAACAGTATAGGTGGGAAGAATATTTTCCTTTGGTAGAGTTTTCTTACAACAAATCCTACCATACATCCTTAGGCATGGCACCATTTGAAGCCTTGTATGGGCAGAAGTGTCGTACCCCCATCAGTTGGGATAAACTGGAGGACAAAATCATAGTAGGACCTAAAATTCTTAAGGAAATGGAAAAGCAAATGCGGGTCATTAAGAGCAGATTGAAAGAGGTGGCAGATAGACAGAAGAGTTATGTCGACAATAATTGAACTCTTAGACAGTTCACAATAGGGGACAAAGTTTTCTTGAGAGTCAAACCTCATAAAATATCTATTGCTTTTGGAAAGTCTTCCAAGTTGCCCCCAAGATATGTGGGGCCGTTTGAAGTCTTAGAAGTGATTAACCTAGTTGCAAATAGACTAGCTCTACCACCTGCTCTGGCTTGAATTCATAATGTGTTTCATGTATCTTTGCTTAAACCATATCATCCTGATGTGACTCATGTGCTTGATTGGCAATCCTTGTAGGTATAGGATCCAGGAGTGGTGCTAGTGGAGCCCATTAGAATCCTGGATATACACAATGTTAAGTTGTGGAGAAAAGATATTGCTCAATTTAAGGTCCAATGGGACCAATACTTAGAGGATAGTGCTACTTGGTAGGATGCAGAAGAAATAGAACACTCCTTTCCACATTTTCTTTCTTGAAAAAGAAAATCAGTAATTTTGTTTGAAAATTTTGGATTGAGATACTATGGTAATTCATGCTTTAAATTTTTGATGTTGAAATAGACATATATTTTTGATCTAATGTTGAAATAGACATATTTTTTATGTGATGTTGAAATAGACATATGTTTTTGATCTGATGTTGAAATAGACATATATTTTTGATCTGATGTTGAAATAGACATATATCTTTGATGGGATGTTGAAATAGAAATGAATGTTCAAAATTTGATATGATGTTCTTTTAATCGACTTATTAGACACAGGGACAATGTCTCTTCCAAGAGGGGAATGATGCCATAACCCAATTTTATTGCATATTTATTTAACTACGAAAAAATTGAATTATTGATGAAATTCAATTTAATATTAAATGGAGATTCTGGAATATTCAAAAATTGAATGAAAAGAGTTGATTGATGTTGAATTTGTGAATTTTTGAAAAGTATTTTATGTCATCAAAAATTGAACGTTACTGATCAATTTGCAAGTGCAAGTGTGTGCAGTTGTAGGGTGATAGGTTGAAGGACACAAACTTAGTTGAAGTAGGATTGTTTAGCCAAATTGAACGATAATCCAGTTGGGATTTGGATGCACACACCACAATGGCATGATGACTGGCATTTGATTGATTTGCATATATAAGAAAGCAAAATTTTCTTGATTTGAACTGTTTCAGTGCTTGCAAATGAATGGTTAGTAGATTTAATTATCTATTCAAACCTTGTGATTTGAAGGAACTTAAAAATGAGCATTGTAAAGAAAATTATTTTCTTTAGTGTATATATATATATATATATATATATATATATATATATATATATGGACAAAGATTTTGGCACCCTAAGACTCCCTTGCACTTCTAGGGTTTTTCACCTAAAAGGAGAGAGATGGGCCAAAATGGACAATTTCCCCACTCAAAACTAATGCAAGTATAGATGAAATATGCCTAAATACAATGTCTAAATGTAGAAAAATGATAAAATATGTTGATTAATGTAAAACCAAAGAAATGCAAGTTGTTTGAAAACACATTGTGATATGCAAAATGATCTAAGAATGCAAGTAAACAATAACATAAATGAAAGAGACTGGAGAGGTGCACCTGAAAATTGGAATGTGATGTAGAGAGGCTCTGGAATCCTAGAAAATTTGTTTTTGAAGCTAACTAGGACACTTACGCCAAGCTAGGTGACTTAGTCCTATTTCAGGGAGATTATGCCAAAACAGGTTTAAGCCAAATGGGTATCTGGAAATGTAGAAATCACTTTTCAGGCCTGACAGTGGGACTAGTTCACCACCGATGGTGACTTAGTCCACCTGGGAATCTCAGGAAATTTAGGGCAGGAATTTGAAGCTCTCGTTCTGCACTTCTCTTCTTGATAGGTGTCCATATTTGGTTATGTAGAAATCGGGCTGTAAGAGCTCTCCAAGCTTCTCTTAGGGATTTTGTTGACTTAAATGAATTTTATGGAATGATGACACCTTTAAAAAACCTTTGTCTTTGACAAATCTGCATACAATACTTGCAAAACATACATGCAAAGAGGGGAAAAAAGGGTTAAGGTTTAGAGAATAGGGGTTGCCTTGGTCAAACCCCAATTTGGTAATCAAACCCTTGAAAATGAAATGAAATAGAAAGAGAATGATGAATGAACAACATGCAATGCTACAACTCACCAAACCCTTGATGCAGAAATATGAAGATATGCAAGTAGATGCTCTAATGAAGACTTGATAATGCCTAGAATGCTTGAGAATGATAAATGAATGTATGCTAATGTATGAGTGAATGTATTAGATGAATGAGGGTAAAAATGAGAGGAAAACCCTTTATTTATACTTGATTTTACAAAATTTCCCAAAAATAACACATCACAGGTGGACCTCAAGGTTAAGAGAATAATATCCCACTAGAAATTTAAAATAATTTTAATTTTTGTGCCTAGTGGGACTAAGTTTCCCCAGGTGTTAACTTGGTCCCACTAGGGAAATTTTACTAGGTGTCGGGAATTAAAGTGTATTTTATGATGTTTAATGGGATTACTCTTTGAAACGCACTTAAGTAGGGCCAAAAAGTGCATTAAGGGGTCATTTGAACATAAGAAAGGGTCAAATAAGTGATGATAAGACTAAAAAAGTGTGAAAGTTTGTTACAAATCTTTACAACACTTTAAAATAAGACTTGGTAAGTGATAAAAAAGAGTTATTTAGGTGAATTATAATGAAAAGGTCCTAGAAAAGTGTGAAAGTGAGTTACAACACTTCACAACATTTTTTATAAGACATCATAGAATTCTTATTGATTCTCAAGGACCCAAGACCTAATGTGAATGTGTTGGCCACATTACAACATTAAATCAAGGCAAAATCAAGCCAAAATCACCAGGAGGGCCTAAACATGAGAAAAAGTAGAAGGGTTACTTTTTCTGTGTCCACAATATATATATATATATATATAAAGAAGCTCAAAATGAAAATTCAAGTTCCTTACTTAAAATGATAGTGTATGGAACCTTTGAGCCATTCCAAAACAAGCAACTTGTATATGAATGTTTTATTTATATATATATATACATGTATGTAAATTGAACACACACAAATAAATAAATAAATAAATAAATAAATAAATAAATAAATATATATATATATATATATAGCATGGTAAGATGTGAATGAAATCATTTAAATGCATAGAGATACAAATATATATATATATATATATATATATATATATATATATATATATATATATATATATATATATATATATATATATATATATATATACACGTACATATACATATTCGAATTTCAATTATAATTAAGTTGATAATTGATGCATTAAAAGTTGGACTATGGAAAAATCAATGAAGATTACAAGGCAAACCCACGATGGTTGTGGCCCGCCCAATAATAAAGGCATTATTCAAAATTAGAGGGCGACTATGGCAGGAAAAAAGCCATAATATTAGCACCCAGTTGCATGCAAAAGTGAGGGTTTTTACCATTTTAAATGAAGGTGGTGGGTAAAAAATAGGGGATTGATTTGGAAGAAAATCGACAAGCACCCAAAAGGCAAAAAAGAGATCGAAGTTGTAGGAAATATCTGAGGAAAGCTTCAATCAAAAGGCTTGACCATTGAGGTAATTTGATTCTTGAATTAGTATCGATATCACTATCATATCTTTTCATTGTTTTAGCTAGTGTTTATCACTGCATTTGACAATAGAACCAATAGTATAGTGGCATACAATGTTGTTGTCTGTGTGTTTCGGCTTGAGCCAAAGGTCTAGATTTGGCCACCACCCTCTAGGGAATCACATGGCCTATGGACTGCTCTTGTTAGTATCCTGAATGGAGCCATTCAACTAGCCTTTTGAGCTAGTATGAGACATCGAATCCTAATAAGTGACTGTTAAGAATGCTCGCTCAATAGAGTAAGCCATATCATGGCTATCAAAAATCATATTTGGATTTAATGAGTACCATTTGGTGTTGATTGTGTAAAGGTTTGCATGCCGAACCTATGAAAGGAGGAAATAATCCTCTGTGTTACCTTCAATATGTGTCGATAGTATTATGTTTAAAAGCAAAACACCTCCCATTATCAACCTAGCTAATAATGGTAAAGGGGAAAATCATTATTTTATGCAGGACTGTGGTAAACATATGTGTATAAAGAAGAAGCCTCAATTTGAAGAATTAATGAGATGTTAGAGAAGGGTTTCTTTGTAAATTTGTAATGATCGATCCTCATGATCAATAGTATAATTTATTTGATTTAGTATCATAGATGAGTCTACATGAAGTATAGAGCAACATGCATTAAGGAATAAGCCAGTAAGCCAATTAGGGTAATTTCAAATGAAACTTGGGTTTAAGATAGGAAGTACCCAACTATAGAAATGGGTTGAAATCTAGAACAACCTTGGTTTATTTGTTGCTGCCTGAGTAGGAAAAAGTGCTATTTGACCCTGAAACCTCCTTGTATTCTTAACCAAAATATTTGCTTAATAAATTCATTGACAAGCATGTTGAACTTGGTTTCTTTATAATATTAAAGTTGCTCATAGTGATCCTAGTGATGAAAGAGTTCAAGATATGGATAATAGACATTTTGTTCTTAAGGTTGAAACTATGCTATCTGATTTGTTTATTTTTTGTTCATAATGGAAAAACCCATTGAATATTTAACCGTAACAATTTTTTGTAAGAGAAATGTAGCATGTAAACATCTTAAGATCAACAAAATGAGTAAACAACATTAATTGTCTTTAAATATATTCTATTAATTTGAAACAAAAATGTATTGATGTAAACAAAAGTTATTCTTTAGAAAACGACTCTGTTTTATTGAAAAATTGTCATTATAGCTGGAAATGACTTTGCTCTATAAACTGTTTAGCATGAAAAAAACTTATCTTATGACTGTTTAGTAAGAAACAATCCTTGTTTTGTTTAAACAATGAATGTTCATATGTAAACAACTTGTTTTGTGATTGTTTAGTCAAAAGCAATACTTGTCCTATTTAAACAATGAATGGTCATATGTAAACAACTTGTTTTATGACTACTTCGTAGGAAACAATACTCGTTTTGTTTAAACAATGAATGATCATATGGAAACAACAATGTTGGAATATAACAGTATGTGAGAATTTTTTAGCATAGACTTGCTTAGAATATTTATTTTGACAAGAAATGTCAAGGGAATACTATTTTAATATTGCAAATTTGAATTTTATAATTATTTCAGAATGCATGCACAAACTTAAACATTAGTAGGCACATATATGTGTATGCACATAGACTTCGTCTATGTACATAAACATACTTGTGACATACCTTCTTTTGTTTCTAGTACATTTACAATAAGGAAAATGCTTATGGTGATAAGTAGAAACTAGTCATAAGAATGATATGATTGATTATTGAAATACTTTGTGAATCATCAATTTTGATTCTTCTGTTTACAGTATAAATTTGTATTTTGTCTCTTCTTTTGAAGACATTTATGAAAGAATATTTTAAAGACTTGAACATAATAGTGATACCTTAGTTGACTTGAGCATCTATGGATAGTTACTGATAGAGGGTAGAAAGCTATTATAGTAGAAAGTTACCTTCCGGGATGGGTTCCGAAATGGAGTATAGAGAGTATAGGTTTGCTTTACCAAAACCTATTGTTTGTTGTTGTTTCAACACACTTATTATGCTTGGCCAAGCAATATTGTTCATTATGTATGTATGAATAAACTCTGTGATTTCGCTCTCTGCCAATCCTAACATAGATCATGCATTTATTTTCTAACTTGTAGATAGACTTGCATGTTGATGTATGGCCACACACTAGATTCCACCTTGTAGATTGTTCTCTTGCTAAAATTTCCATGCAGGGTCAGGCATTCTTCAAGTCGGAAGAATATTGGGGAAGTGTAAGCTTTGTGGTTGGGTGGTAAAGCACTTCAACCATGTTCTCGTCCACTAGTGGAGGTGAGCGTCAAAGGAGAACCTTAGTTGTTCACTAGAATATTATAGTATATGATGTAATTTGATGTAATTCATTCATGTACTTGATGAAAATGTACTATGTAATGATATTGTGGCCTTAGGAGCCCAGTAAGACTTGATATTGTAATTTGACTTTTGAAGTGAATATAATGAATCTTCGACTCATTTTAAATGGACATGTGTAGCTATGATTGTATTTAGGCGCTAGATATGTCTTTTTAATTTGGAGTATATTCATGTGTCATTTACAATAATATTAATTAAGTAATAATTTCAAATAGGTTATTACACGACCTGCTATAGGTTGAATCACATTTGTCTTACTAGTATTTTTATTTGTTTTGTTTTGCATGTTTCTTTGTGTGATTGCATGTGCATAATGTCATCCCCTGCAATTTTTCATTTGATGTATCTCTCTTCATGTGCATTCCTCTATATGTACCTACATTCTTCTCTATGTCGTAAATATTTATCTTGTGTTCTCCTTTTGGGGATGATGCAAGGCATTGAGACATTTAGGTCTCTTCCATGTTGACCCGAAAGCTTTTTCTTTTCTTTCGCTTTCTATGTGTCATTCTTCCTGTTCTGCGAGTATTTGGGGAATGATGACATTTCCAAGCTCTAAAAGAACATTGTAGCAAAGACATATTGACCCCGAATTTGTAGATCCCTTATGTGTTTTTGGGGGTAACCGGGCTTCCCCTTTCATGATGTAGCTTCATTTGGAAACATATGACTTGGAATAAGGATTTCTAAGTAAGCTCTCATGTCCTCCTTATGGTTAGCATTGAATATTGACTACTTTAAAGTTATTGCTCATAGCAATGGTGTTAGCAATTGCTTTAAAGTGGGGGCATACATTGGTGTCCCTGTGCTCTTGGTGTGATTTTATTTCTTCCTGTGATGTGTTATTTTCTTGTTGGTGTCAATGGGTTTGATGTCCTCCAAGAGCGTGATATTTCTTAACAGACGGCTTTCCTCTTAGTGGTGATGCAACACACTGTATTCCCTAAGTTGTGAATCTTTTATCTTGGACTTGTCCTCTCTTGGAGACATTAGGCACGATGATCCCTAAGAAGAAGACCTTACACAAACCAAGCAAGATCCCTTTGAACAAACCATATAATATGTATAATGTTCATAAGTGTTTAGCATAATACAACTTGTTAACCTTGTGAAGCTCGAACCCATCCCTATAAGGCCACCAAGCATAACACACCTTGCTTGCCAGTAGAACCTTGTTCATAAGTGCTTAGCATAAAGCAACTTGTTAGGATTTGTGAAGCTCGAAGTATAGTATTATGGTACCTTATTGAATTTTTTAGGAGGATAGATTTGATATGGTATGGGGGCCTAATAATATTCTCACATTTTCCACCCGTCGAGACTCACCTAGTGGATGACCTAAGGTTCCATTAGCCCGGAGTGAGTGCACATGTCGTTTGCATAGTGGACATCGAGTTTTGCTTGTGAATGAGAAGGAAAAATAGTTGTGTTCCACATCGAGTTGGGATAGTTATAGCTTTATCCACCCCTTTCTTAGACAAATAGTTGTGTTCCACATCGTGTTGGGACAGTCGTAGCTTGATCCACCCTTTTCTTCTCCTAGGCTTTGATAGTGTATGATTGTGTATCTTTGTCATTGCTACATGCATATGTGTCTTGAATGTCTACTTTAGTGTGGGTTTGACATGGGGTCATACTCTCACTAAAGTGGGGGCTAAATGTAGTTTAGGAAAAAGTATCCCTTTTTCACACTTAATTTTGGAAATAATAATAATAAAATGAGCTAAATTATTCCTTAATTTAGTGTTGTAATATGAATTTTACATATTCACATTAAGTTTAGGGCTTTATTAAATAAAATGGACTTAATTGTGCCTTATTTATGGTGTTGTAAGGTGTACCTTTAGACTTTCACACTCATCTAGGGCTTTATTAATTAATTGAGGTTAATTATGCCTTAATTGGCCCCCTTAATTCAAATCCAAGCCTAATTAATTGTAATTTCTAAAGGGTAAAACCCGACATTCATCAATGCCATAACATAAAATTTATCATTGGAGAATGTGTGTCCTAGGTAAGTGACCTAGAACCCATTCGCCTCGAATGGGTCCTCAATTAGGCCTAGGACCTAGATTTCAAATATGTTTTTGGTAGTATTTCAATGATTTCAAATTTTTATTCACATGTCGTCTTGCGTTATTTGAATTTTAGGAATTAATGTTAACATATGTATAAATAAGAGGTCATTTCACTATGTGTCACCTAGAAAGTTTGATTCAAGAATCCTAGAATTTTCAAGAGAGCATACCTATCTAGCAAGTTTATGAGATCAAGAGCAATTCAAAAGCATTTTCAAGGCATTTAAGGGCAGATTATTTAAGAATTATTGCAACAATCAAGATCCATTATCATGTCAAACTTTATTGCATCATGCATGTTATTTGAGCTAATATGTTGATGTAGTGTTCAAGATCTATTCAAGCATATCAAAGGAATTGTTTCAAATCAAGTTTCATGATCAAGATCCACATCCATTGAAGCCATTTTATACAAGTTGCAGATCCATATTCCAAAGTTCAAACAAGGGTTTGGTGAGTTGTGACATTGCTTGTTCATTCATAATTCCTTCCATTCATGTTTCATTTCATTACAAGGTTTAATTACCAAAAGGGGGTTTGACCAAGGCAAACCCCCATTCACCTAACAAAACAACATTTTTCTCTCTTGATGTGTGATTGTAGATTTTATGTGGAAGATCTTTGGAAGAGAAAAATTGCAAAGTTGTCAAAGTTGCATTTGTTACATCATCATTCTTGCAATTTCATAGAAACTAACCTACAAGATTTATTTATGGCTTTTTGACTGCGAGATTTAGGAATCTGGGAGTGCAGACATAGTAGAAAAAAACCCAGAAATAGATTTTCAAGAGCCCTAGCCAGGACCCATTCACCAGAGGGTGAATAAGTCCTCAGTAAGCTTCAAAAAAACACTTTTGATGACTGTAAACATCATTTTTCCCATTCTTAGATCCACAATTTGACTATTGGTTCCATCAGAATTGAGCTTAATCTTCTAAATGCACTTTATAGCTTGCATTTTGGGTTTGATTTGCTATTTTGAATATTTCTCCCCAAAGTGTTGTTTGAATCATACCCCCATCCTTGCATAAAAGGGAAATTTGATGATTCATACCTTGATTTGACTCACCTTTTGGTTGATAGTCATCTCATTGTTTAAATCTCATTTATTGAATGAAATAGTGGAGAATAGGGTTATTTATAATCATTTTGGTGAAACCCCTTTTATATAACCCCATTATTCACCTTTTCAAAAAATACCTTTGACTAATTCTAATTTGAGGATAACTCTAAATAAACTTTTGATAAAATTGTGTTTGTGTCATATCCAAAAAGTGTTTAGGATGTGGTTCATGATTTTGAGATCCAATTCTCCTTTTTACAACATCTCTTTGCTTGTGTTATCTTTTCAAATTTTTTTAATTAATGATATTAAGGTATCAACAACAACCCTCTATTTGCATGGGAGTCTACCTGCGAATTCCCATAGTGTATTTATTGGGATCCTCAATTGTTTCACATCTCCCAATGAATTTCAATAGTATTTTTATACTTATCTTTAGTGACCTACTTGCTTTTCTAATCAAATGAGATTTTTTTTGTTTCGTTCTTTCTATAGTTGATGTAAGAACACATTAGGTAACATTACTATCTTCAGAGCACGAGGTTGAACCTACTGATTGGTACACACTAATTAAATTTCTTACAATAGTTCTTCCATCGTTGGTATTGGATGATCTTAAACCAAGGATCTTCATAATGTCTCTAAAAATAAGATTTTTATCATTTCAATAAACAATTGGAACCTTTTAGTTTCACTTAAGCTTTCAAAAAAGTTTTTCGATACTCTATTAGCTATTCTTCTACAAGTGTGATCAAGAACTTTATTGGGCATTGGTTTCAAAATGTTTTCATTTATGTCAATTAGATACATTGGTATTTTACGAATAGTTCTAGGAGGTGTGATGATTGGTGTGTGTTCTTGGTTTTTATTTGGTAAGTTTGATTCATCATTTATTATTTCAATAGGTGTTTTGATATTTGTTTCTACATTAATATCAACTGGTATTGATGATATACCTTCTCCTCCACCTTTTCTCATTTGATGTAGTCTTTTCATGCGCTCCCTTTGTTTTTTCTTGTTTGCTTCAAGTTTCTCAGGCGTTTTTCACTTATTCCTTCCCATGGTAATTATCAATTGTTCCTAAATAAAGAAATTGTAAGTATATGTTAATGAATATTTAATTACAACCAAAATAATAAACTTATCACAAAAATAATACATATTTATCACATGTAGACTCTTCATAGTCACTTAAATAATTTTTACTTAAAAAAATTAATAAATTATCAAAAAATATAAAATAGTCAACTAAAATGATAGATAAAATTGTTAAACAAATAAAAAACATTCACCAATCACATAGTTGTTGAATTCCATGCATTTAAATCATTTGAACTCACATAAAACATAATAATCTCTTACATTGTCAGAAAAATATGTGTAGAAAGTGGAATCACTTGCAGTGGGACCTTGAACGTGATTGTCATGTGACTTTGTGGCCATTTGGCATCCTTTTAGCATCAACAAAATGTACTCGTGTTATTTTTCCATAGCACAATCACATTCCTAAGCAATAAAACTATTGTTACCCATTTCAAACCCAAATGAAAGAGCAATGTTCATAATAGAAAAATACACTCACGTTTTGTAATAGGAGCGTACTTTGTCTATTTTAAGTGTTTTCATGACACTTCCTTTATGCATGTGTCAAATTTATGCTTAGAAGGGAGAGGTGGGGGTTGAGAAGAGGGTTTCAAATCAATAGGTGAATGAGTAGGATGGAGATTCTCAAGATCAATATTGGATAGGGAAACACACTCTCAAGTTGTAGCACATGAGTGACACATGATCTTTCACAAGATGGTTATGTCTAGTGTGAGACAGAGAATCAATTGGAGGAAGAGGGGGGTATACTAGTGTGGGTTACTTTCCTTGAACCCTATGGACACAAAAATTGTACTCCTTTGTATAAAGTACAATCTGTGGCCTAATTAGGTCCTATTTTAGGCACCCTTGCATCAATCACCCCTTAAAAACTACATTTATAGGCCCCTAATGCTCATGATTTTAGACTTTAAGGCCTATTTCACTCACAAACCACTTAATTCCTGACAAAAAACATTCAAACCACTCAAATTTTGTGAAAACCACCAAAAAAATCTCTGGTGGGACTAAGTCGCCCAAGGTGTTGACTTAGTCCCTTTTGGGGTATTTTCCACTTTTGAGTGGGAAAATCACCAACCTAATTCAAATTCTTGAGGGATGTCAGCCTATGAAGTTAAAATAATGAGTAATTCAGTGTTAATGCCTATAAATACATGTTTTTAGGTCATTTCTCACATCTCCTATTCATTTTTACAAAACAAAAATCAAAAGTCGAGCAAAACATCTTTCACAAGAAGTTTCATTAGTCTTTCTACAGTAAAGTTGAAGCTTAAGGGTAGCAAACTAGGGTTTTTTCTAGTTTTCAAGCTCACTTTTTGTCGGAGATCTCGCATTGCAAAGGGTTGATCATGGATGCCTATGGTGAATCATGGAGAAATCTAGGTTGAGGAGATGCAACTAGCCATCAAATCACACCTAATGACTTGTTTTCAAAGTGATTCCATCTTCCATTTTCTCTCTATCTTCAAATTTAAGGTTTGCATAACATTTTCATGTCATTTATATTCATTTGAAATGTTGCAGGGTTTCTTGGATTGAAGTCTTGCATCATTCAAGTGCTATTTGCTTATCTTATTCTAGCACATTATAATAGGATTTTGTCTCATTTCAGTTTTTCCTAGTCTTAGACACACTTAGCGCTAGGGTTTTATGCAGATTTTATACCTCACAAAGTTTAAATACCAACTAGGGGTTTGATCGAGGCAAACCCCCCCATTAGAAACCAAATTATCTTCTATTTTGCAAGGTTTTTTTTGAAGATTCAGATCTAGATTTTCGTCAAAAAGCAGAGTGTAGGTTGTGGGCTTCCATTTCCACTTTCAAATTTGCAAAAAATCCAAAGTGGACTAAGTCGCCCATAGTGGTGACTTAGTCCCACTACACTACTTTTTCAAAAAAAATTACAGTTTCGGGTACCCATTTGGCAAAAACAACTTTCTGGATAGTTTCCCCGATTTGGGACTAAGTCACCCAGGCTATTGTAAGTGTCCCAGTTAGCTTAAAAATCAAAATTTCTAAAATTTTAGAGGTTTTTGCAATCTCTAGTCAACTCCTCATCAATTTCTAGGTGCATAGTTTTTGTCTTGCATCTTTATTTTGTCATTTATTGCATTTATTTCATCTTTCTGCATATCACAGTGTGTTTTCCAATACTTTGCATTTCTTAGGTTTAACATCATTAAATCATTTTATTTTCAGATCAGTGCATTAGTACATTATAATTAGACATATTAAAACTCATTTACATTAATCTTGAGTGTAGAAATTTGCATTTTGGACCCCATTTCCCTTTCTCCTTTTAGGTGAAAAACCCTAGAAGGAGTTAAAGCAGTGTGGGAAATCCAAAATCATTGTCCACAAACCCTAAACCTTTAATCCCTAACAATAAAACTTAAATCCTAAAGTCTAAAACATAAAAACAAAATCTTGAACCCTAAGTTACCTTAAACCATAAACCCTAAACCATTAATCTCAAATCGTAAACACTTAAATTAAAACCCTAAAGCCCAATCCTTAAACCATAAACTATAAATCTCAAAACCTAAATCCTAAAACTTGATCCCTAAACTTCTCAAGCCCAAACCATAAACCCTAAATCCTCATCCCTAAAAATTAAAACCCTAAACCCTAGAACATAAACCCTAAACCCTAAACCCTAAATCCTAAATCCTAAATCCTAAATCCTAAATCCTAAGTTTGAAATCATAAAACCCCAAATCATAAATTCTAAAGTGTAAAGCCTAAAGTTTAAATCTTAAACCCTAAATGAAAATCCTAAAGGCTAATGATAACATGGGTCCTTTGGAAGGAACTAACAAAATAATATCAAGAACGATGACAGAGAGAACTAAACTAACACACATATATATAGATGATACAAAAGTATGAATATTAATATGATGTTAGATATGATGAAGTGAGGGTAGTGCTAGATATTATGTTGAAATGTGGAATATCCTAAAGGATCAAACAAGAGAGCATATTAGGGGTCACAAGGCCAAGAATACATGAATCTATTTGGGGTTCCTCTCATCTAGATCTAGAGGTGTAGAAGGGTTTAAAATTTAGGGTTGGAAGATATTTAAGCTAGGGAGGGAGATATGGGGATTGAGAAGAGGGTTTCAAATAAATATGTGAATGAGTAGGATGGAGATTCTTAAGATCAAGATTGGATAGGGAAACACACGAGCTCAAATTGCAACACATCAATGACACTTGTGATATTTCACAAGATGGTTATGTATAGTGTGAGATAAAGATTCAATTGGGGGAAGAGGGGGATCTACTAGTGTGGGTTACTTTCCTTGAACCCTAACCTTGAACCCCTAACACTAAACCTTAAACCCTAAAGCCTAAACCATAAACCCTAAACCATAAAGACAAAACCCTAAGCCCTAAGCTACCTTAAACCATAAACCCTAAATTGTTAATCCAAATTTGTAAACACTTAAATTAAAACCCTAAAGCCCAATCCTTAAATCATAAATAGTAAATACCAAACCCTAAATCCTAATCCATAAAAAAATAAAACCCTGAACCATGGAAGGTAAACCCTAAACACTAAACCCTAAATCCTAAATCTGAAACCATAAACCCAAAACCCTATATTCTAAAGCATAAATCATAAACCCTAAATCTTAAACCCTAAATTAAAAATCCTAAAGCCTAATGATAACATGGGTCCTTTGGAAGGAAGTAACAAAATAATATCAAGTATGATGATAGAGAGAAAAAAACAAACAAACATATATATAGATGATAAAGGCTCAAATAGGGGAACAAAATAAACAAACACACACACACATATAGGGAGGAATATTAGGGGTCATGAGGCCAAGACTGCATGAATCCATTTGGGGTTCCTCTCATCTAGATCTAGAGGAGGTGTAGAGGAGGTGTAGAAGGTATATGTGGGGGTAGGAACAAATAGCACCAAGTGAGAGGCCATGGAACCAAAAGAGGAATGAGAAGGAATACAAATAAAGATTTTTTTCCTCTAACCATTGAAGAGGCAAGGCATGAGGAACATAAAAAATAGTTAATGCTAATAAATTGAAGGGTGAACATTTGCAAGATAGGAAGAAGGACCACTAGACAAAAATTATCTTTGAGCCACTTTGAATTTTTCATAAGATTTAAATAAGAAATGAATGTAGGGTCAAAGAGGTTCATAGGGGTCAGCCAAAAATAATCCAAGGAGAAGTTGTCATGCAATGAGAGAGGATGAAATCTATTGTGGTGAATCATACATGCCTTGTGAGTTATTGTGCATGAACGTAAGACACTTATGAACAATGGAGGGATCACTTGTATCGGGGTGAGACATATGTGGCCCAACTTTAGATGAAAGAAATGAAAGTTAGGAATGATAAAGGGATGTCTAGGGTTTTTGGTCCAACCTAGACATAAAGGGTAAGTAAACCCTAGGTAAGCATGGATAGGATATCACATGCATTCATATAAAGACTTGTATTTTTTCCCATTTGTCTTTATACAACTCATGGGAATACAAGAATACCTCTATGACTAAATTGACCATGGTAATGGGATCAATAATTACTCCTCAAATGGGTATCCCACTAACTTTAGCAAGAATGTAAAGAGCTCCATTGTATATACCCATGACATATCGATAAAAGAGAAAGAGATTATAGGTTTTATGGATAGCCCAATATCAAGAGGCTCAAGGGTGGGTGTCTACCATCCTGACCATATATATTAAAGGAGAGGATGAACTATCAATGGTAGTATCTTGTGCAAGCAGAATAGGAACAACATCTATAAATTTAGAGGAATGTTTTGAGAAATGGTTTTTGTATATATATAGAATCTAGTTAGGATAAGTGGTATATTTATTTAATTTATTGTTTCTTTTAGATATTTGGATGGTATTTGAATTGATAAGGTCTTGCACAATGTTCTTAAGATGCAAGCATCATTTGAAATATCATGGCTAGAGACTCTATAATACTAGGAAAAGGCCTTTAGATCATATGAAGGAGGAATGGGTTAATCATTGTCTAGTGGTCGAATGGGAAAAAACTACACTAAATTTTTATTTAAGATAATTGCTACAATATTTAATAGATAGATTTGGACAATTTTGTCAATTGTCTATTTCTTTGATGTTTAAGCAAAAAAATAGCTAGTGCAACAATATGTGTTATGGTAGGAGTGTTATTTACAATAGATTACGAAAATTATTTTATTTTTTTTTATTTTTATATCCCATAATAGTGGTTTACAATTTTTGGCCAAACTGGGCACTGAAATAATTTTTTTAACTAAATCTTCACTTTCAGACACCTATAGTGGCTAAACTGTGAGGAATTTGGAGATGATGCAAACTAGAGTTTCATGAAATTTTCTCTGTAGATTCTAAATATATTTTTTTCAAAATTTTTGGAATCATATTGCACTTCTTTTTACATCTCCCTCAAAAACTAGTTTTTTTCATAAAACAACATTTTTAAAAAGTGACACTCACCGTATAACGCATAACTTTTTTTCCATGAAGGATAAAATTCTAAATCTTTTGAATTTAGATTTGTATCTCCGATATCTAGTGCTTATACTTGGTTAGATATTTTTTATTGAATATTTTTTCTATAATCAATTTTCAAAGTCAAACCAATTACAATTTAGACATAGCATTACCATATAACGCGTAACTTTTTTTGTATGCATTGAAATTCAATTTTTTTTTTTTTTATTGGATCAAGGACTTAAATATCTGGTGCACTCATATTTTCAATTTTTTTTGATAATATTCTATTTTTTTCCTTAATGCCGAGAACAAGAACTTGATTTTGGTGAAACTTTCCCCATTCATAAAAGAATAAAAAAAAATATATAATAATATATTAATTTATTTAAATTATACTTTTTGGGAGAAACATAATAAGAATTTTTAAATGAATTCATTTGATCCCCCAAAGGTAAATCAAAAGGGGTTTTTTATTAGCATTTTGATAGGTGTAAAAGAGACTCTGTTATAGATATGGTTTAAAACTAGCAAGGTTCTATCCAAGGGGGTTTGATCTAAGGTATTTTTATCAAATCCTATTCAATTGGAATGCTTTAAATATAAATTTTTATAGCTTAAATCATTATATTTTCTAAAAATATGTGATTTCAGCAAAAATCAGAATCTCCCAGAAATTGTAAACCAGCTTTGTGGGATCAATTATGTGAATCAAAAGCATGGATGATGTAGTAGGAGCCTATGCGGGGGGGGGGGGGGTGCCTAAAATTGGTTGAAACTTTTTTGATAGTTGCAAAGGGTTGTGAAAAGTCATGCAAAAGAAGAATATCTCATTAGTAAATTTTTATCCTTGACTAGAGGCTAAAGGTTTCTTATGAATTTTTTTTGCATCTATATAAAATAGAGAGTGCATGTATGGAAAGTTAGAGAATAAGGATTGGTCTTGAAAAATAGTTACTACACAGGGCTATAAAGATAAACACATGTTTGTGTATCACCCTTTCGATCACACTTTTCATAGTGAGGCACCTCAAAGCTAGTGTGAAGTAGGATAGCAAGGATATACAAGAATAGGGGCCTACAATGATAGTATGGTGGGATAAGAGGTTAAGTAGAAGATGTGCATAGTAAGGCGAGATAATGTTAAAAGTGTCTTGGACATTTTGCATAAGTTGGTTGATTATAGGCTTTATTTTATGTAAAGGAGGTGAGATATTAGCAGATATAACATTGGAGAAAATTTAAAGCTTGCAAGAGAAGATATGTGGAGCAAAGAGGATCTAGAGGTTCCAAGGTGCCTACCAAGAAATCCATATTGCATGGAATGTGAAGGCGAGGAAAATATAGAAGATGATGCATGCATCATTCTATATTGTGTAGAGGTAATGAGCATATATGTATTGAACATATGGAGAGTATAAATGACATGGAAATGGAAATTTGTTTACTAGTCACATTAGACTAGGAGTCATTACTTCCTTCAAGGTGAGAAATTAAGGCTAGGAAATCATTGTGAATGATATGAAAAATCCATTAAATAAACTCAAGAACTTTGGAATGATTATTAAGAGTTTGGTGGCACAATGACACTAAATATGTTCTCACCTTGTCAAAAATTCTAATAATTACCAAGGTTCTAATAACTGATGATGGATCACTAAGTGTGACTCTCCTCTTCTTGATGATGGGTCACTAAGTGTCATTCAAAATTCCGATCAAAAAATTATACATAGTTGAATTTATAAACTTTCATACTATCATCAAGATTCATGGACTATGGAAAAACTATATCTACTATGGTGCTAATCGATATCATACATTTGGGAGTGAGAGACATGTAGTGTGACTTCATGGTCAACTTTGGAGTTTGTATCATGTGGAAACTAGTATTAGGAGATCTAAGATCGAGTTGAACATTAATTTAGGAAAGAGAATGCATAGTTATTGTCGTTTAATCGAAATGAAAACTAATAAAACTAGGACCAAACAGGTAATTGAGGTTGTTGCAACATGATCTTAACCTGTATTTTTATATTTCAATATCTTTTGCAAATAATAATCTTAGAATGTGAAATTTGGGTCATGAAGCTCATGAAAATGTTTCACAACACATAATCTAACGAGATATGGAGGGAGAATTCAATAGAGATAGGGAGAAGGAGAGATAAATATAGGCAGAGAAAGATAAAGAGAGAGGGAGGATCGATCGATCGAATCAAGATCAAAAGATCGGCATAAATCGCGTCGTAAAGATCCCATAAAGAAGCGTCGAGCGTCCGGCACTTCAGTCAATCAGGGTCAATAAAGATCGCTCAAAATCGAGGATCGATCCGTCGGCGCGTCGATCGCTTTGTGAAACACAAAATGTTAGCGTGTTTCGTGCTCCACATAATGCGCTCATATTTTTTTGAACACAAAACATGCCATGTTTTGTGTTTCATATAACACGAGCACATTTTTCCTGCCATTTTTTCTATGGAATTGGTTTGGATTGTTTATTTACCTTCATTCCTATTTCTCAACTTGCATACCATTAGATTTATGTATTACATAACGATTTTTAATAAAATTACCACCAAAATTTCATACATCTTCTAAGCTTTTTGACCATATAATTTTTTTATATATTTTAAATACATTAACATATTTATTTTTAATTTATTTTACTAATGTTTCTATATTTGTCAAATACATATGTGTTCATTATTATTTGTAACTTTTGATCTACTTGTCAATTTTTTTTTTTTTTTTATATAAGATTGTTCTACACTTCATTCTTTACACATTGAAAGCAAATTAAATTTTCCATTATTTTAGTGCAAGTTATGTGATACGCACACTCAATGATGCAATTTTTAGGATGCATCCACTTTGAAAAAATCATTAAAAGAAAATCAATAATTTTTTTTACAAAAATATATACAATTTCTAGTACTCACTCTTAAGTATGTTTCTACCAATGGGTTTTTCAAAGCACTAAATGCAAAAAAAATTAGAGGGGCACACACCATACACTATGCTATAATTTACTAAAATAATAGGAAGACTTTTATGTGCACAAAGCATTTCATCCTCTCAATCTTAACTATTTTTTAAAAAACTTTAGTTTTTTAGAAACTAGATTAAGAGTACTACAATTTAAGTTTTCTTTTTGTATCTTCAAATTTTGAGTGCATGAATCTCAAATTACTCTGTAGACATACAAATTTGACCACTCCCATATGGTCAAACTTGTCTAATTCGTCAATATTAATTAAAAAATTTATTTAATAAATATTTCACCTTTATGCCTAAGGTTCCTAAAGTATTTAATTCAACAATTAAATACTTTATCTTGTACCCTTTCCTCTCTAAATTCAATAAACATATCAATTTATTTAATTTAGTCATTTGACCCTTTTGAATTAAATTAATTTTAAATTCTTCCTTTTTCTCTCTCCTTGTCACATCCTCCATAACCCTCTTCTAATCTAGATTAAGTTAATTAATCCTTGATTAGGATGTGCACTCCTTAATCAGGATTAATGTCACATCCTCCAAATTTTGCAACTTGCTTCTAATCCCTTATTAATTTTCTTTATCATGTATTTGCACAACCTTAATCTAATCATCTTTCCACATTTAACATACCTTTTTGGTCAACCTTTACATATTCCACATTTGGCATTGACCCTCTTCCCCATGTGAATTTTTAATTCACATTTATTCATCCAAGACTCCTCTCTTCCCATGTGAATTTTAATTCACATCTATCCTTCCAAGACTCTCCTTATTCCTATGTAGGTTCTAGAACCTTTGACTTGTCACATCACTCACATGTGTCCAAGTCTTCTAGAATATTTGACTTGTCACATCACTCACATGTGTCAAAATCCTACCTTTTTGGGAACCTTGTCTTATCCACAAGATTCTTCCAATCATGTGAATTTTATTTCTCCAACTACTTTCCTCTTCCCCATGGAGATTTTTGAGGAATTCTAAAATTCTTCAAGTGTCACTTTCATTCTCACTTGGGGACAAGAAGTTCCTTTTTGAGGAAATCTTCTCATCTCCCAAGGTACTTTCAAAGTACTTGTCCTTCCACATCACTTGTACTCTTGCCATCTCACCATGTCCTTTGGACATGTCACCCTCTACATGTCAAGATGTGACGACTTGTGAGTCATCAAATCACCATAGCCCTTCATCTTAGCCATGGTGGCTCAATCCTGGTCATTGAATTCTCTAGAGAATTCAATTTTCTCTATAAATACCCCCCTCTTCTCATGCATTTGAAGACCTTAAGCATTCTAGCACCCTTATGCTATCAAAATTGTGAGCCATCCAAACCATCATTAAGCATTGCATTCAAGTCATTTTACACACTCATTTTCATTTTCACCATCATGCCACACCTAGCCCAACTCTCATCTCATCTTGCATCTGCCCTTTTATCACAATGCCATCGAAAGGAGCATACACATCAAGCTGCATCAAGGGCCAACCAAGGGGATCAAGTTGAAAGGTATAATCACTATCATTTTTTTCATTTCTTTTGTGCTTTTCCTTAGGCTAATCATTGAGGTGGTCTTGTGGTTTTCATTTTGTATTTCTAGTTAGTTTTGCATATTTTAGATAGAAAAACACTTGCACACATTTTTGGCATGCCCGGTGGGACCCACAAACGGGTTCCTATCCTTTTACGTTCCTTGTTTCATTTTTTGCAGGTTCAGGTTTGTAGAGGGGCACACTTTCCCTCCTAGAGGGGTGTACCCACCCTTGATAGACACAGAGGAGCATACCTGCCCTTGAACAACATTCTTTTTTCTGCTTTTTGTTGTTTTTACTAATTTTTTTCTGCAGAGGGGCATACTTGCCCTTGAGTAACACTCTGTTTTATGTTTTTTTAATCTTTTTTACTAACCATTTTCTGTAGAGGGGAGTACCTGCCCTTCTAGAGGGGCATACCTTCCCTTGAGAAACACTCTATTTTTTGTTTTTTAACTTTTTTACCAACTATTTTATGCAAAGGGGCATACCTGCCCTCCCAGAGGGGTGTACTTTCCCTTGAGAAACACTTCGTTTTTTGTTTTTTAGCTTTTTTACTAACTATTTTTTGTAGAGGGGCGTACCTGCCCTTGAGCAACACTTCATTTTCTATTTTTTAGCTTTTTTACTAATTGTTTTCTGCATAGGGGCGTACCTACCCTCCAAGAGGGGCGTACCTGCCCTTGAACAACATTTTGTTTTCAATTTTTAGTTGTTTTTACTAATTGTTTTTTGTAGAGGAGCGTACCTACCCTTGATAGACACAAAGGGGTGTACCTGCCCTCCCAAAGGGGTGTACCTACCCTTGAAAAAGGTTGTTTCAAGGTAAAAACATGGGGTAAATTGGCATTTTTAGGATTTGTTTCTAATTGTTTTTTATTGGTATTGACCCTAACCTATTTTGTTGGTGTTTGTGTGAGTTTTTCTAATGTTTTTGGAACTCCAAATGCTTGTTGAAGATAAAAATTTAAAACTCCTAACATATTTGCTACAGGGCGGACGAATCTAGTTGCTAATCTTGTCATTTTCTTTATTGTCTAGGCATATAGTTTAATTAGGGGGAGTCAAAACATTTGTTTGTTGTGTTTGTAGGTAAGCTATTGACGTATCCAATCCCCTTGCACCATTTGGCGATCTTGAGTGAAGAGAAATCATAGCTTACCTAAGTCCTTTGTGTTACCCAAGGGGGTGTT
>VDFB02381429.1:0-33621 GCA_007258455.2 Sequoia sempervirens | reverse complement strand
GAGGCTACCTCTTATGGGGAGTAGGTAGTGGCATTGTTGGTTGTTGCAGTCAAGGGGAGTAAGTATTGGTTGGTGTTGTTCTTTATCATATGTGTCAAAGGATATGTGTTGTGGTTGTTGGTTGATATAGTGTCTTGTGTTCTCCTAAGGGGGAGTATGGAGAGTAGTAAAAAGAAAAGGTAGTTGTAGAGAAATTGTTGTCCCTTATAGGTATTTCCCTTGGGAGAGAGAGAAAGTATGTATGTTTGATGTCAAAGGGGGAAAGAGATGAAAATGTGTTACCATTTTCTATTGATGTCAAAGGGGGAGATAAACTATAATGTGAAAAATGACCAATTTTCAAAGGGGGAGGGAGAATATAGGAGAGAAAATAAAAGAGAGAAAGAGAAAAAGTTGACATAGAGTAGTATGTTGGTGATCAGAGTTGTTGATGGTTTTCACATCATGTGTTTCCATAAATGACAAAGGGGGGGATTTTTGTAATTATGATTAGTTGGTGTTGTCATTAATTTTAATAGGCTTATGTTTTTGTTGTCATTGATGTATATGAGAAGGTTGTTTGTAGTGATTCTTTGGTTAGTTTTATTATGTTGTCATTAGTAAGTGCCACTGGTGTCAACCTCTAGCATTTCTTTGATAAGATTATTTTTGTGGATGTTGTTTGGTTGCAGTTGGTTTAGTGATGATGAGGAAGTGTTGAAGATGAAGAGTATGTGTTTCTAGTGCTCAGTCTCCAAGTGATTTGGACAAAATTTGAATAAAGGAGGAAACAATGTGTTGTAGAGGTGTTTTGGCATACATAGTGGTGTTTTGGTTTTGATCCACATTTCTTCTATGTTGAAGATCTTCTTGTATAGTTTGGATGTGTTGATTGGAGGTGTTCATTGATGTTATATCTAGAATTTCTTGGTCTAGATCATTGTGCAGAAGAAGTTGTGTTCATCGGTGTGTGAACTATATGTTGTAGTGTTGTTTGGGAGAAATGGTTTTGCTCAATATTTCTCCATAGATGGGTTTCTAGACTTGCAAATTTGGAAGTGTGTTGATATTTCTCATAACTATCTTAAGTTTAATGTGTTTATGGTTTGGTGCTCTGCAAGGTGGTTTCTTGAGTTATAGTGTATGGAATATTGTTTGAGTGTACCGAGTGTGTACATTCTTTAGGTAAAATTTGTTGTGAATGAATTTGTTGGATTTCAAGGTGTTTGTGGAATATTCTAGATTGTTTTAAAGTGTTGTGTGGTCCATTAGTCATATTTGTATTTGAAGAAGTGTATACTTAAATGTTGATGGTTTTTACATAGGTTCAACTAACCTTGGGTGTTTACACTAATTGTGGATTTGTTCCGGTGATTATGGAAGCATGGTGTGGTGTGTGTGAGTATATTTAGGTCCAAGATAAGGTGTGATATGGTCGTTCTTCATTCCTTTCCACTCAGGAATGCTTTTGTACCGACCTAATTTAAATTTGCATGGTTGAGGTGCATAGTGGACCTTGGGGAATGTTTTCAAGGTTGAAGAAGGTATAAAGAAGTGTTGTGTTGATGACCTTGATTTGTGTGTAGTGTGTGTGATGCAAATTGCAGAGTTGTGAAGTGTGAATTTGTGAAGTGCAGTGTGATATTTAATGAGTTAGACTACTAGAAGCAGTGAGAAAAATATTTCTACAATCTTCAGAAAGGTTATGAATGTGTTGGTGATGTTGTGGTGGAATTCTTTGTTGCATTAAGATGGATTTCTCACTGTAATATTCTTCTTTTTTTTATAATCTGGCAATGATCCATTGATAGTGATCCCTTCTTAATTTTGGGTTGTGAGCCCTTTTTATTTGATGTTGCAATTAATTTATATTGTGAGCTAATGCTCACCATGATTTTTCCTTTCTTGGGTTTTCCACATAAATCTAGTGTTCTATTGTGCATGGTGTTCATGTGTTTTAGTTTCTATTATTTTCTTTCATGCTAAATCATTTTAATAGATTGAGGGTTAATTAAGCTGATGTGGATCTGAATGTTTATGAGGGATTTTTTATTTTAATGTACAATTGATTCACCCACTCTTAGTTATCTTGTGCATTCAACACTATAAATTTCACAAATTTCATTCCCTCCCTTCTCTGAGATATGAAAGTATGACAAGTACAAATGGAAGGGTGACCCTAGTAAATATGCCAAAGAGTTCTTCATTGAAAGGAAATAAGTTGCACATGATAGGATTACATGATATTATTTTTTCCTTGTAGCCTACGTAGGAAAATACTCAAATGATTATTACACCAACCTAAGGGGTCCATCATATACTTTGGATAACTACTCAAAAAAAATATAAAACATTTCTCCTACAACATGGGAAATGATTTAACCATGATGGACCTTTGCAACACCAATTTTTTTTTGGGGAAATCATCTCATCATTGGGTAAGTGCAATACGTTGTGTCCACTATTAGTTGAAGTATCAAGCTTGACAAAATCTTGACAAGAATGGGTACCCATTTAGGATCGACCTCCTGAACCTAAATTTCTAGCCATATGAAATGGATGCGTGTTTCTATTTACATCATATTCAAAATCCTTTTTAGAATAGGTACTCATTTTGGAGCAAGTATGTGTTTCATAAAATTTAAAATTTGAAACCCATGGTTTTTCTTTTGTTTTAGTCTTGGAAACCCAACCCTCAGCCTTGGACCTACATGTAGAATGTCATGAAAAAAATAACTAAACAACTAACTTTAGATTTTTTTTGAGGAAATTAAAATCCTTTATAGATGGTGATGAATCTTTTTTAATTTTTTTTGAGAAAAATAAAATCCATTAGAGATGGTTCAATGTCTAGTTTCAAATATGTATTTTTAATGGTTGAATTTTTTTCTATTTATTAATTAATTTATGAAAAAAGTGGTCCAAACACTTGAAATGTTAGGCATTCATAATTTTTTTAATAACTTTTAATTTTTAAAGTAAGAAAAAATATGTCATATATTTAGACATCATTCTTTACCCAATGAAAAAAAAATCATTTTATGACTAGTTTAGCTCATATTATGGTTTTAGTACATGAGGGGTTTTCAAAAATAGCAATTAGGGCTAGCAATTCAAAATCAATTTTTTTTTTTTGGAAAAAATCATAAAAAATATCCTCATCAAACTTCACTATAATACACATATTTCCCCAAAAGGAAGTAGAAAAATAATTTTATTTAGGTCCAATTATGCTTGTTATACATGTGCATGTTATGGTCCTAGAAAAGTGATTGAAAAAGTGATTTATGTACATCCTATATATAGAATTAATTTGTATCACATGGTGTAGTAAATATGTCTGTAATCGGTGTTGTCATTGACGTCAACATATGTGTGTTGTTATTAGTGTCAACTATGCTTCGGTATGTGCTCCATATTTCTACTATGTTGATCCTATGCTTATGCAGATTTGAAGTGTTGTTTAAGGACATCATTGGGTGATATATCCTGGATTAAAACTTCTGGTTTGATGAAGAGTGAGAGTTGTGGTCACCATTTTGTGAATTGATCTAGCAGGGTTGGTTATCTATGGACTAGGAGAAATGTATCTGCTCCACAGTCCTCCGCTAGTTTGTTTCAGGTCTTGTGAATCTGGAAGAAGGTTTATAATGGTGTTATCTGTGTTCGTTCAAGTGTGTGCATGGTTTGGTGCTCTAGTATGAAGATTTGAGTGAGCCTTCTATAAGATTGGTCTAGTAGTTTGCTTCTCATTTCTTGAATATTAAATATCTTTTTTTGCAGATTGGAAGTTGTTTGGAGGCATGTCTGAAGATGCTATGTCCCAAATTTGAGCCTTTGGTATGAATATTTGAGCAAGTTATGTTCACTAGAGTAGAAACTATTTTTTTTCTGTACATTTGGTGGTGATAGGGAGAATGTATTTTGTTCCGCATTCCTCCGTGTTTAAGCTTTTTGGCCTACGGTTCTGGAATTAGGTTTGTAATATTGTTATGTTCTCTCAACTCAAATGATTCTTGATTTGGTGGTCTAGAAGTGATCTCTTCTTCATGAAAGTGTTGTTTAAAGTGCTCTAGTTTGATAAATCCTATAGATAATGTTGTTAGATATTTTGTTGAGAGTCTTGGTGTTTATAATGAGCTTGTGGATGTCTCCTAATTGTGTGCCTACTTCTTGATCAGTCCACAAGATGATCGATGGCTAGGGTTCATACTTGAAGGTTTACAAACAGTTTGGTCCATGTGAATAGGGGTTTCAAGTCGATGACCGACATGTGAACAGAATCAGATCATCTAACTGACTGACATGTGAACATTTAATGAAGAAAATGCTAAAAAGGTGACATGATCAATCAATATCAAATCTAATCAAAAAAAGAGGAGAAATTAAATGCATAACAAATTTCGAGGCCAAAAAGAGAGCTAAATTTGGTAAATTCTTGATAACGAAGTTGATTGGTGTGCTACCCAATGTGAGATATGGAAAATCTAATTGGATGCCATCATTAATGGAAAAAATAGTATGTGGGTAGCTCGATGATCAGACTCTTGTTGATGGAGGTTGGATGTGAAAAACCCTAACAAAGGTTTTGACTTGTATGAAATATATGAATGCATGAGTTAGAAAGGAGAGTGTGCATATGCTTGAAAGTAGACGAGAGAGAGAGAAATGTAACAAAGAAGAAGAATCATAAAAACACAAGAATCTGATTATAGTAGTGTGAGAGTGAACAAAGAGAGAAGTATGAAGTGTTGAATTGATGCATCGTAGGTTGAGCAGGACCATGTTATGCATAGTTGATTGAAAATATTTGTAAGAGGTTGTAGCCTCCATTTGCATTGAGTTGTAGCTTAGAATAGGGTGTAGTAGCATCCTTGAAGTTGTAGCTTCTAAATAGGGATTTTTTGCTTCCTTGGGTTGTAGTCCTAAACATTGTAATTGAACTTTGATGCTTGTGAGGCTGGATTAGGACAGTAGTTCCTAGCTGCATTTCTTACTGTGTGTTTTCCCATCTTGGGTTTTCCATGTACATACTATGTTATGTGTTGATCTCTTGTGTGCTTTCAATTAGTATATTTGTTATTATTTCAATCTGCACATTTGAGTTTAAGGTTGAATCAACAACAAGGTTTTAAGAACTAAAAGTTTTAATATCTATTGATTCACCCCCCTCTCAGTAGATCATTATGTTCTAAAAATTGGTATCAGAGCCAAGTTCCCTAGGAGAAGCTTAACTAGCTCAGGTTGATCTTGGATAGGTGAACACAATGGAATTTCAGGAAGGTTCAAACAAGCCACCTAGGTTGGATGGAACAAACTATGCTAAATGGAGCTCATTGATGGAAGGATACTTAGTTTCTCTTGGAGCTGAAGTCTGGGCATCTATAGAGACCCAACAAACTATTCCTGCTACAATGCCCACTGATCCAATAGCAAAGAAAATTCATGAGGACAATAAGAAATCTTGGTTCATTATTATGAACAATTTGTCTGACTTTGTACATAGCAAAGTTATGCATTGTAAAACTGCTTATGATGTCTGGGAAATACTGAAGAAGATCTATGAAGGTGACACCAAAGTGAAGTTAGCAAAGTTACAAGTGCTGAGAGAAAAAATTGAAGGCTTAACAATAACTAAAGAAGAGAAGATTGTAGAATATCTTTAGAGAGTTGGTGATGTGGTAAATCCATTAAAGGATATGGTGTAGACCTGAAAGAAGAAGATGTTGTGTTGAAAGTTCTTAGGTCTATGACAACTAAATATGATGCCAAGATTTCTGCTATCAAACAAGGAAGAGAAATTGATAAACTTACTCTTGATGAGGTGCATGGCATAATTACTGCATATGAGATGAGAATGCCTAATGTTGAATCATCTCACAGAGAAGTTGCATTTAAGGTGGTCAGGAAAGAGAAAGATGAAGTTGATAATAAAGGAAAAGTTGTTGTCATTGCATCTAATCATGATGAAACTGATGAGGAAGAAGCTAACTTCATAAGAAGACTAAGGAGAGGTTCTAGTAAGTACAAAGATAAGCTCACATTTAAGTGTTTCAATTGTGGGAGAATAGGGAATTTCTCTTCAAAGTGTCCTTATAGTAAAGAGGATAGTTCCAAGCAAGAAGAAGGTAGTAAAATGAAGAAAGTGGCTTATCCAAAAAGGAAGCTTTTTGGAAAGAAGAAGAAAATTTTGTATATCAATGAAGAAAGTGAGGTTTCTGATGCTAGTGATAGTTCAGAAGAGGATCATGACCATGCCCTTGTTATGAGAGAAAACAAAAAAGAGTTTCTATTTATGGCTAGGGAAACTAAGGACCAAAAAGATACACCAGGTGAGGACTTACATGAGGAGGAAGATGAAGAAGTTTTTGATCTTGAAGGAGAATTGATTAGTTCTCTTGAAGACCTTGAGGAGTTAAGAGGTAAATATGATGATCTCAAGAATGAAAACAAGAAATTGAAAATGAATGCTTAAAAAGAGACTGACAGAGCAACTCAAGAACTTGAGGAATCTAATAAGGTGATAGTTGGTCTAAAAATTCATGTAGAAGAACTCAAAAGAGTTGAAGATGTTTTGAAGTATAAGTTGCAAACAAGGATGTGGAGATACTCAAACCTTGAGGTAGAATTAGTTTCCCTAAGAAAAGAGTTGGAGAAGGCTAATGAGTAGGTCAGTGAAATTTTGAAGTTGAAAGGTGGTACTAACATCCTAGATGAATTGCTAAGTACACAAAAGCCAGCTAGTAAAGAAAAATCCAATTTGTGGTGTAGGATCACCTTGTTTCTTTCAAGCCTCCATGAGGCCTATTTGTAAATAAGAGTTCAATGAGTGCTTAGGAGTCATTTAATAAGGTCTAATGGACCATTGATATGTAATTAGGTGTCCAATTTGTAAAACCAAATGAGATGTTGTCAATAATGCTCAAAAGAGAAAAATATGTACTAAGGGGGTTTATGAATTCAAGCCTAGGAATATGAGATATAAGGTCATTTATTATCATAAAAATATGTATTAGGTCATTTTAGAAGTGTTTAGAATGTTTAGGGATTCAAAAGTGCAAAAATGGTGAAATTGACAAAAGTTGTCAAAGTGCAAAATTGGAAAATTGCAAAATAAGGAAGATGGAGGGTCAAGTTGGTTGGGTAGTTGAAAGAATCAGTTGGAATACATAGGGGAAAGTGTGAAAATGTGTAAATATCCTTAATCCATTGTTGGAAGATGGAGAGGGGTGTAAAATAATGAAGAAACATTAATGGAGCCTCTTTTTAGATTCAAATTTATGTATTTTGACTGGTAATTCTGTATTTTAGTCTCTTGATTGGACATGTACGGCCTGATCCTAAAGGGAAAGTAATTTGGAATGATATAACTAAGAGTCTATTTTTTTTCTTTTTATTTATTTCATTCAATTTCATGGAGTAGAATGAAAGTTATGAAGGTTTTTGTGGCTGCAATTTCTAGATTTTCCCTATAACAGTCCTATAGCAGCGTGTTGTATGACCTTGTGCAGATTGATATTGACTTGAAACCAATGGGAGAAGAAGGATAAGTGAATATAGTTTCATTTTCTTTTTGTTTGGTTAAATTTCATGAAGATTTACAAAAGTTATGATCATTTTAGTAAGTGCAGGTCTGAAACCCTCTTAGGGTAGACAACAAGTAATCAAAATTGTGTTTCTCTCAATTGGCATGGTGGAATGGTCTAAAAATTAGTAAAAGGGTTCATTTTAGCATATATTTCATCTTCCAAAGTTTCAAATAAAAATAATGAAGTTTTCTATCAAAGCTATGATGCCCTAGGCTATGTTTTGTAGGAAAAATATGGAAATGGATAGTGTGCAACAAATATTTTATGTTTTGATGATTAAAAAAAGTATTCTCTTTGGGAGAAAGTGATTTAAAATGTTGTAGTGATGAGCCTTGAGTCCTCTCTAAACAGGTTTTGGTAAAATAAAAGGTTTGGTATTCATTTGTATGCTGATCTTGCATGGCGGGTTTGTAATAGTCATGTTTTGGAAACAAGAATAAAGGTTAGGATGAGCATTTGATAAAATATCATGAACACGGATTACGAAATGGTCTAGTTATGTTTTGAAAATATTTGTATGCATGTTGATTCTATTGGTGAATGGAATAGAGCTTGGAAAATTGAAGTTGTCTGTTGTTGTGGCCTAAATGGCCTAATTACTGATTTGGTCAATCTATTTTGAGAGATCACTTATTAGAGTTACTTATGTTAATTGAAGGGTATGGGCCAATGATTTTGTTTTTGTTTAAAGAGTTTAAGAATTCTTCAAGTGATTATGGAAATTATTCTTAGTATGATGGTCTTGAATCAAGAGTTTTGTAAAGGGAAAATGCACTTGTGAGGTGTAAGCCTACAAGTAATGTTTGAGTTTTGCTTAAAGAAACTGAGAAGTTAATTTTCTTCCTTTGTTTTGCATCAGTTTGGGACTTGAAAAGGGAAAAATTTCATTTGTTGATACTTCTGCAAAGCTTTATGAAATATTTAGAGTAGAAGAAAAATCAGTTTCCAATGATGAAGAATCTAACAAAGAAGATGCTTTCAGAGATGAAAATAAGTTAACTGGAGTTGAGAAATCTATTAAGAGAAAGAAAAAAATGAAGACAAGAAGTTTAAATGGATAAATCCGGATCAGCAAAAGAAGAAGCAGAATCCTAAGAAAACTCATAATGATGGTTTCACAAGAGTATACTATCCAAGGAGACCTAGACAAAGAAGATATCCTAATCCAACTGAAGGATACATCATGACCAGGTACTCATCATATTTTAATGGGTATTGCTATACTTGTAACAATTTTGGTCATAGGGATAGAGAATGCAAAGTTAATCCAAGGAGAAATTCACGAGTAAAAATCTATTTTCTCCTTTAATTGATATGGATGTAGTATGTTTCAATTGCAATAATTTTGGTCACATAGCTAGAGATTGTAGAGAAAACTTTAGAAGGAAAAATACTCAATCTGAGAAGAAGAAAGCTATAGGTTCTAAAGCTAAAATGAAAACTAAGGTCATTAAGAAAGAGGAAGAAAAATTTGAAAATAAACCTAAGAAGGTATGAAAGGAGAAAAAGGAGATTGCTACACTGTCAGTGATTACTCAAACTACATTGCATGCAAAAGAAAAAGAATTGTGGGTAATTGACAGTGGTTGCTCCAAGCACATGACCAGAGATAAAGATAAATTGATCAAACTTGAAATGAGAAAAGGAGGTTCAATAAGCCTAGGTGATAACATTGCATTCAAGATTCGTGGTAAAGGAATTCTGAACATAGATGGGAATAACAAAATTAAAGACGTGCTTTATGTGGAAGGCCTAAAACATAATCTTCTTAGTGTCAGTCAAATGTGTGATAATGGATACAAAGATGTATTTGATTCTAAAGGCTGCAAGATAAGAATGAATGGTAAAATAGTTACTCAAGGGGTTAGGAATGATAGTAATATCTATAATCTATGTGAAGCGGAAGGCCAAACATGTCTAATCAGTCAAGCAAAAGAAAGTTGGTTGTGGCATAGAAGACTAGGACATGTAAATTTTGACAACATGGTGAAGACAAGCTCAAAAGGATTGGTTAGAAATATTCCTAAGATTGAAAATCCTGACAATATCATTTGTCAAGGATGTCAACAAGGAAAGCAAACAAAGTTTAAATTTCCCACTAAGGACTATTCAACTACAAAACCTCTAGAGTTAGTTCATACTGATCTATGCAGACCAATGAGAATAAAGGCATTTCAAGGAGAAAAATATTTTATGTTGTTGATTGATGATTATACTAGAATGGCATGTCACATTCTTAAGGGAGAAGGCTGAGGCCTTTGAAGCATTTAAAGGTTACAAGAAGCTGATAGAAAATAAGATCGGTAGAAGAATCAAATGCCTTAGATCGGATAGAGGTGGAGAATTCATGTCAAGAGAATTCATGGAATACTGTGAAGACCATGGAATTAGATGCCAGTATTTAGCCCCAAGAACACCACAGCAAAATGGTGTGGTAGAGAGAAGAAATAAAATTGTGAAAGAGATGGCTAGAGCCATGTTGAATGAGGAAAACTTAATAGATACATTTTGGAAAGAAGCAATATAAACTATTGTATACATTCAAAATAGAGCTCTTATCAGATTTAACAGTGGCAAAACTCCATATGAATTATGGTTTGGTAGGCCTGCCTCAATCAAGCACTTCAAAGTATTTGGCAATAAATGCTATATGAAAAGAGATGTTGAGGATTTAGGAAGTTTTGAGTCAAGATGTGATGAATGGATTTTTTGGGGTATTCATCTTAAAGCAAAGCTTATAAATGCTACAATAAGAGAGTGCACAAAATTGTAGAGAGTATACATGTCAAAGTTGATGAAAATGAAAATCAAGGTCAGCCTAGCATAAACAATCTAGAATGTGAGTCAGATGAGGATGACATAGGTGCACAGGTTGAAGAAGAAGAACAAGAAGAAGAGGAGAATGAGCAAGAAGTTAACTAGGCTCCTGCAAAATATGTTCAAAAAGATCATCCGACATATCAAATTATTGGTGACAAGAATGATGGTGTGCAGACAAGAAGAAGGCTTGCAAAGAACAAAGAACAAGTGAATTTTCCCCTCTTATCTAAGATTGAACCAAAAATATTTGTTGAGGCCAACAAAGATGAGAACTAGATAGAAGCCATGGAAGAAGAGTTAAATCAAATTGAAAAGAATAAAACATGGGAACTGGTTCCTAGGCCCTTAAACAAGAATGTAATTGGCACTAAGTGGGTGTTTAGAAACAAACTAAATGAAGATGGAATAGTAGTGAGAAACAAAGCAACACTAGTGTGCAAAGGATATGCACAAGTAGAAGGAATTTATTTTGAGGAAACATTTTCCCGTTTTTCAAGGTTAGAAGCAATAAGAATGTTTCTTGCATTCTCAGTCTACAAATGCTTCAAGATTTATCAAATGGATGTCAAACCTGCTTTCCTAAATGGAAACCTAGAAGAGGAGGTATATATTGAGCATACAAAACGTTTTCAACTGTCAGAGAATAATTATTATGTTTGTAGATTGAAAAAGGTAGTGATGTAATGTGCAAAATATTTGCTACAACCATGCAAGATGAGTTTGAAATGTCCATGATTGGAGAAGTTTCGTTCTTGGTTTGAAAATTACACAAGACGGTAAAGGTATATTTATATCTCAAACCAAGTATGCAAAAGAAATGCTTAATAATTTTGGCATGGAGAACTGTAAACCAGTTAGTACACCCATGATCACAGGCTACAAATTGAGCAAATTTGATGAGTCACTAGATGCAAATTAGACTACATACAGATCTATAATTGGAATTCTACTATATTTAACTACATCTCGGCCTGATATAATGCAAGCGGTTTGTATGGTAGCTAGGATTCAAGCTAAACCTAAAGAATCACATGTCAATGGATTCAAGAGAATCTTTAGATACATCAAAAGTACTATTGACTATGGCTTATGGTATCCCAAAAGTAGACATTTCAATTTTACAGTATACACAAATGTAGATTGGGCAAGAAGTGTGGATGAAAAAAAGAGTACAAGTGGAGAAGTTTTCTTTTTGGCTAATAGGCTAGTATCTTGGATGAGTAAGAAGCAAGAATATGTCACCCTTTCTACTATAGAAGCAGAATATGTTGTTGTTGTTGCATGTTATACTTAGGTCTTATGAATGAAGCAAACATTAAAAGACCTCAAAGTGGAATACAATGAGCCTATTTTCATTCTTTGTGATAATTCAAGTGCCATCAATATCTCAAAGAATGCAGTAATGCACTCCAGAACCAAGCATATCTCAATCAAGTATCACTTCATTAGAGAAAAGGTTGTAAATAAGGAAGTCAACATGGAGTTTGTTCCAACCAAGGAACGAGTGGTTGATATATTTACCAAGCCTCTTCCCACCGAATAGTTTGAATACTTGAGGCAAAAGGTGGGATTGGTCTCTCCCACTTCATATCACCAACCTCTAGTGATAGGGCACACATCCAAGGGGAGTTTCATTGATCATTCATTTGACCTTGGTTAAGGACTATGTGATCTAGTCATGTAAATCAAAGTGATGTAGGAACATTTAGAAAATTCCAATCCATTGGGAATGTGAACATTCTGTTGCAAAGTATTAGAGAGAGAAATTGAAGAATAATGCATTTTATCACATTTGAATGACAGAGGCTACAGATCTAGAATTTTCATCTAGACATATCTATCTACAACATATCCAAAATTCAAATAATTTTGTTTCGATTTCAGAGAGATATCGCTAGCCAAAGATTACGTATTTTCACAAACTAGATTTGAGAAGTGGTGTCTATCCTAGGATGAGTAGCTAAATATTACTAGCATGGGTTCTAGATCAAGAGAAACAAAGTGAAAATATGTGCCCCTTCTCATTGATGTCAAAGGGGGAGAGACATCTTGTGAAAAACTCAAGGGGAGAGAGATTGCAAGAAATATTGTGTAGGTTGTCTAATCATAAAAAATAAAGGAGAATGTTGGATTGGAATGGATGTTGTCTTTGATGTTTTTTCACATCATGTGTTTCTATCAATGATAAAGGGGAGATTGTCTCAAATATGTGTCTAACCAGTATTGTCATTGATGTCAACATATCTGTGTTGTTATTAGTGTCAACTATGCTCTAGTATGTGCTCCAAATTTCTACTGTGTTGATCCTATGTTTATGCAGATTTCAAGTGTTGTTTAAGGACATCATTGGGTGATATATCTTGGATTATAGCTTTTGGTTTCATGAAGAGTGAGAGTTGTGGTCACCGGTTTGTGAATTGATATGGCAGGGTTGGTTATCTGTGGACTAGGAGAAATGTATTTGCTCCGTAGTCCTCCACTGGTATGTTTTAGGTCTTGCAGATCTGGAAGAAGGTTTATAATGGTGTTATCTATATCCCTTCAAGTGTGTGCATGGTTTGGTGTTCTAGTATGAATATTTGAGTGAGCCTCTAGTAAGATTGGTCCAATAGTTTATTCCACATTTCTTGAATATTGAATATCTTTGTCTATGAATTGGAAGTTGTTTGCAGGCATGTTTGAAGATGTTATGTTCTAAATTTGAGCCGCTGGTATGAAGATTTTAGTGAGTTATATTCACTAGAGTGGAAACTGGTTTTTTTTTTACTGTACATTTGGTGGTGACAAGGAGAATGTATTCTATTCCACATTCCTCTATGTTTAAGATTTTTGGTTTGCGGTTTTGGAATTAGGTTTGTAATATTGTTATGTGCTCTCAACTCAAATGATTCTTGATTTAGTGGTCTAGAAGTGATCTCTTCTTCATGACAATGTTGTTTAAAGTGCTCTGGTTTGATAAATCCTATAAATAATGTTGTTAGAGCTTGTGTTGAGACTCTTGGTGTTTATAATGAGCTTGTGGATGTCTCTTGATCGTGTGCCTACTTCTTGATTGGTCCACAAGATGATCGATGGCTAGGGTTCATACTTGAAGGTTTATAAACAATTTGGTTTGTGTGAATAGGGGTTTCAAGTTGGTGACTAACAGAATTAGATTGCCTAACTGACTGGCATGTGAAAATTTAATGAAGATGGCACTAAAAAGGTGACATGATTGATCAAGATCAAATTTGATCAAAAAAATAAAGAAATTAAATGCATAATGGATTTTGGGGCCAAAAAGAGCACTAAATTTGGTAAATTCTTGATAACGAGGTTGATTGGTGTGCAACTCAATGTGAGATATAGCAAATCTGATTGGATTCCATCATTAATGGATAGAACAGTATGTGGGCAGCTCGATGATGTGACACTTGCTAATGCATGTTGCATGTGAAAAACCCTAACAAAGGTTTTGACTCATATGAAATATACAAAGGCATGAGTTAGAAAGGAGAGTGTGTGCATGTGCTTGAAAGTAGAAGAGAGAGAGAGAACTGTAACAAAGAAGAAGAATCATAAGAACACAAGAATTTGATTACAATAGTGTGAGAGTGAACAAAGAGAGAAGTATGATGTGTTGAATTGATGCATCGTAGGTTGAGCAGACTCATGTTATGCATAGTTGATTGAAAATATTTGTAAGAGCTTGTAGCCTCCATTTGCACTAAGTTGTAGCTCAGAATAAGGTGTAGTACCATTCTTGAAGTTGTAGCTTCTAAACAAGGAGTTGTTGCTTCCTTGGGTTGTAGCCCTAAACATTGTAACTAAACTTTGATGCTTGTGAGGTTGGATTAGGACAGTAGTTCCTAGTTGCATTTTTCACCATGGTTTTTCCCATTGTGGGTTTTCCACATACATACTGTGTTATGTGTTGATCTCTCTTGTGCTTGTAGTTATTATATCTATTAGTATTTCAATATGTACATTTGAGTTTAAGGTTGAATCAACAACAAGGTTTTAAGAACTAAAAGTTTTAATATCCACTGATTCACCCCCCTCTCATTAGATCATTGTGTTCTAACACATGAGTATTAGAATTAATTATATATTTGAAACTAGACTCAAAATCCTACATTTCATGTTACTAAAATTTCTTAAGATTCTATTTTAAGTGCTTCAAATTTTTACTCCAAGTATGACATAGTTTAATTTTTAAGAAAAACGCTTCCACTTTTTGGCCAAAAAGTGGACCCAATGTCTTGCACTTACCCCATTCCTCCAATGATGGAAAGCCTTGGCTAGTAGATTCCCATAGTGAAAAAAATAAAATAAGCTCATACACATAGTCAAAGATAGGTTCACTAACTTAAAACATGTACAAGTTGTCTAACAACCTTCATCCATTATTATTTCATCTACACATCCTAAACCTAAGAAAAATATATTACAATTTATTCCACTAGGAGAACCTACAACAATTTCCTTATGTTCTGATTAAGATAAATATGGGAAGGTCTTGTACCCATTACAAAACTGCCATAAAGGCCATGCAGGAGAGCTCATGGGTGATCCCACAATATTGATTTACAATTTTTGGCCAAATTGGACATTGAACTGAATTTTTTTAACTAAATCTTCACTTTCGGGCACCTATAGTTGCTAAACCATGAGGATTTTAAAGATGATGCAAACTAGTGATTTGTGAATTTTTTTTTGTAGATTCCAAATATATATACATACATATATATATATATATATATATATATATATATATATATATGATGCAGAGGGTTAGGGATCTTTGCAAGAAACTCACCAAATTATCAAACTTCAATGGTTCATCTACAACCTTTCCTCTAGACACCAACTTGAAGATAAAGCCTCAACTTTGCATTCATGACTTATTTGCCTCCTTATGGACCCAAACCCTAGGAAAACTCTTAAGAGACCCAAACAAACTTGTTTTGAATGATTTCAAAGCCCAACCCTCTGACTTAGACACAAAACCAATTTTTCACCTTAACTAGGCTACTAGCCCAACTAGGCCTCCTGCAGTGATTTTTTGACTTTGCACTCAAACTTTCCAAAGGAACCCCAAATCTAATGACTGTTTCAAGTGTGTTTTGTGATTACAAACAACATATCCAAACCTTGGTATCACTTGTTTTAGACAAACCCTTCCAAAATCTGCTGTCTCCTCAAAAACTAGGCCTAATTAGCCCACTTTTACAAAGCAACCCCTCTTTAAATTTGTCCCCTGACCATGAAACTTTCAGCAGTCTCCTAAAATGACTCAAAACCAAGGAATCCAAGTTTTTAGCCCTCTATGACACATCTATCACGCTCCAGCACAAACCCCTCCTCAGCTTGCCTCAAAAACTAGGGCTTCTTGAAAACTAACCTTCCAATCACTTCCAGAACTTTCTCATTGACTCTACACCATTAGGACAACATATTTAGTTGATCCAAACTCAAAAACATGCCCCTCATTAAGGCAGATCTTCTGCTGCTACACCCTAGCCTCCATCTTCAAGCACTTTTCCCTTTGACAACTTGGTGTACACCCTGATATTCTTCCTTCCTGCACATTAGTTGGTTAAATCTGTATGATAAATGTTAGGAATGATCCATTTCACAGGTCACAGCAGCATTCTACCTTGAAATGGATCAATCATCCATGAAAAACCTCAGAATTAGTGAAAAATCTGTGTTCTTTTTTAGGACAGTCAATATAAAATGCAAAGAAAGTAATTATCACTGCTTTCAGAGCCTTCAATGGTGTTAAAATATGTAAACACAAACTCCTAAAGCATCCTACTGGACATAGATTCAATAGAGATCAAGTATTTAACAAAAAAACACCATAAAAGTGCCAAAAACTGTGTTTTTTCACTATTTCCAGAAAAAAGTCCGTACAGTACTTGCTCCAAACGCCCAACCTCCGTACAAATGATTATTTTGGCTTTGTATATCCTTTCCCCAACTGATCCAACCGTTTGGTATTGATTAAGTTGCATAAAAGTGATTAAAACTCAAAAAACTACTTTCCCGCCCAAAGTGAAATTCAAAAATCTGAATTTTACAATCTTGAAATTTATTAATAGGCATCACCTAAAGACCATTGGATATTTAATATCCAAGCTTATTTAACCTATCTAAAGCCTAAGAACATTTAATCAAATCCCTTAAAACATACTTTGCCCCTTACATTGCATTTTTGACTGGATTCCTTATCAGGAATCTTGAAACCTTTAACACCTTTAGCACACTCATTCAATTCAAATGCCATTATAGGCTTCAACACATTATAATTAATGCTTTGACATTCTTGGAAGGTCCTCCTGACCCCTGCTCTCTCCTGATTCTTGGAGTGTTCCCTGAAGGTCCTGGGTGCTCCTGCACCATTCTCCCTAGGAAAGAAAGAACTCTTGTCCCAAGAAGTATCCCATGTGTTGCCACTAAGAAATTTCTTGCTCATATGTGCTTTCATCTTCCAATGAGAAGGCAGGTAGTCCCCTAAAGTTACTGTTTTTCTCTTTTGCCAATCTGCATCCTTGACAGAATCAAAACAAGGATTAGTATGTCCTCTTTGCTGCTTGAAAACAGTGAGTTCTTGTGTCCTATTGCTGCCCTCATTCCAATGCCTCCTTTGTGGAAGAACTTCATCACTATTACCCTCATTGATAGGGCATTCAATGCTACCAATCTTGATACTATTTAGATCCCACAAGGACTGATTTGATGGACTATCCACCACATAACCCTGCTGCAACTCACCACTTTTCAGTTTGCCAATGCCTTCCCCTGTTTCACCCTGCTTATTCACCTGCAAACTCTTCTCAAAACAGATTACAAACCTATCATTAGACTGTTCCAAAGGTAAAGGAACCAACTGATATTTAACATCTCCCTTGTGAACCAAATAGGTGTTAAGAAACCCATCATGCAAAGTTCTTCTAACATACTGCCATGGCCTTCCCAAGATAATATGACCACAAGTCATTGGAATAACATCACAAAGCACCTATCATGATATGAACCAATTGAGAAATCAACAAAAGCTCTCTTACCAATCTCTACATGCTGTCCTTGAGTTACCCAAGTGGCCTTGTAGGGAGTAGGATGATCAAAAGTTTCAATCCCTAGCTTGGTTACCATATCAACTGAAACTAAATTGCTATGTGACCCTGAATCTATAAGCAATCTGCATATCTTACCATGACTGAGACAATTTGTTTTGAAAATGGTTACCTTTGGTTCTTGATGAAGCCTTTCTCCTTGCTTGATCATGAGAAACTCACCATCAGTCACAGGGTCTGCCATGAATGTTTTTGGTTCCTCCTTCTTATCTTCTTCTTCTTGCACCAAGGTAGCTCTCCTTTCTCTGCCTTTATCAGCTTGTTCCCACTTAGGACATTTGAAGGAAGGATGCCCTGGTTCATTGCAATTAAAACATCTGCCTGTGAATGGTCCTCTACCTTGTCCAAATCTGCCTCCTCCTCTTGGAGTGTATCCACCTCTTTGATCAGAAAATATCTCTTTACCCTTGTCATTGCTGCTTTTATCATTACTGCCTTGTCCTTGCTCTCTATTACCTCTGCCCCTGTTTGAACTACCTCCTCTTCCACCATTGTTTGATCTTTCTTGCTTCCTTTTCACCTTTTCTTCTGCTCTAATGGCCAACTGAAAACATTCTCCCAATGTTCTTGGCAATTGTAAACCAATCTCATCTTGCAGATTGTACCTTAAGCCATTGATGTACCTGGCTATCTTCTCATCTTCTTCCTCATATCCTCCTCTAATACTAAGCTTGTGAAATTGCTCAGTATAGGACATCACATCCAAGTCCTTTTGCTTTAAATTCTGCCTCATTCTTTTCACATGAATGGTATAATCAGATGGTAAAAATTGCTCCTTGACCAAACTCTTCATTCTTGCCCATGTAGAGACCTTTGCCAATCCTCTAGCCATCCTATCATTCTGGAAACTTGTCCACCATGTCAATGCTGTGCCTCTCAACTTGGTTTTAGCAAACTTGACTTTCCTTTCTTCATCCATCTCCTCAAATTCAAAGTAGTTTTCCATGGCATCAAGCCATCCCAATACCTCTTCACTATCCATCTTCCCTTGATAGATAGGTAAGTCTATGTGACTCTTCCCTCCATGACCCTGTACTGCCTTCAATAGCCTCACTAACCTCCTTTCCTCAGGGTCCTCTGTATCATCAGCTTGCTGTTCCTGATTTACCCTCACATGCTCTTCATCCTCTTCATTGTTTTCTTGGTCTTCTTGGTCTTCTCTCCTCCTACTCCTCTCAAGGTTATTGATCCTTGCCTGCATAGTGTCTCTCTCTCTTCTCCATTGTCTTTCTTCTCTTGCTCTTGCTGCTTCTTGTTCCCTTCTTTCTCTTCTCTCCCTCTCCAAGATCTCCTTCAACTCTTCCAACTCTCTTGCCAATTGGTTTTTTGGTGCCATTGCTACTTCTCCAATCCCTAAAGGACCTACTCACTGCTCTGATACCACTCTGATGCAGAGGGTCAGGGATCTTTGCAAGAAACTCACCAAATTATCAAACTTCAATGGTTCATCTACAACCTTTCCTCTAGACACCAACTTGAAGATAAAGCCTCAACTTTGCATTCATGACTTATTTGCCTCCTTATGGACCCAAACCCTAGGAAAACTCTTAAGAGACCCAAACAAACTTGTTTTGAATGATTTCAAAGCCCAACCCTCTGACTTAGACACAAAACCAATTTTTCACCTTAACTAGGCTACTAGCCCAACTAGGCCTCCTGCAGTGATTTTTTGACTTTGCACTCAAACTTTCCAAAGGAACCCCAAATATAATGACTGTTTCAAGTGTGGTTTGTGATGATAAACAACATATCCAAACCTTGATATCACTTGCTTCAGACAAACCCTTCCAAAATCTGCTGTCTCCTCAAAAACTAGGCCTAATTAGCCCACTTTTACAAAGCAACCCCCCTTTAAACTCAACCCCTGACCATGAAACTTTCAGCAGTCTCCTAAAATGACTCAAAACCAATGAATCCAAGTTTTTAGCCCTCTATGACACATCTATCATGCTCCAGCACAAACCCCTCCTCAGCTTGCCTCAAAAACTAGGGCTTCTTGAAAACTAACCTTCCAATCACTTCCAGAACTTTCTCATTGACTCTACACCATTAGGACAACATATTTAGTTGATCCAAACTCAAAAACATGCCCCTCATTAAGGCAGATCTTCTGCTGCTACACCCTAGCCTCCATCTTCAAGCACTTTTCCCTTTGACAACTTGGTGTACACCTTGATATTCTTCCTTCCTGCACATTAGTTGGTTAAATCTGTATGATACATGTTAGGAATGATCCATTTCATAGGTCACAGCAGCATTCTACCTTGAAATGGATCAATCATCCATGAAAAACCTCAGAATTAGTGAAAAATCTGTGTTCTTTTTTAGGACAGTCAATATAAAATGCAAAGAAAGTAATTATCACTGCTTTCAGAGCCTTCAATGGTGTTAAAATATGTAAACACAAACTCCTAAAGCATCCTACTGGACATAGATTCAATAGAGATCAAGTATTTAACAAAAAAACACCATAAAAGTGCCAAAAACTGTGTTTTTTCACTATTTCCAGAAAAAAGTCCGTACAGTACTTGCTCCAAACGCCCAACCTCCGTACAAATGATTATTTTGGCTTTGTATATCCTTTCCCCAACTGATCCAACCGTTTGGTATTGATTAAGTTGCATAAAAGTGATTAAAACTCAAAAAACTACTTTCCCGCCCAAAGTGAAATTCAAAAATCTGAATTTTACAATCTTGAAATTTATTAATAGGCATCACCTAAAGACCATTGGATATTTAATATCCAAGCTTATTTAACCTATCTAAAGCCTAAGAACATTTAATCAAATCCCTTAAAACATACTTTGCCCCTTACATTGCATTTTTGACTGGATTCCTTATCAGGAATCTTGAAACCTTTAACACCTTTAGCACACTCATTCAATTCAAATGCCATTATAGGCTTCAACACATTATAATTAATGCTTTGACATGCTTGGAAGGTCCTCCTGACCCCTGCTCTCTCCTGATTCTTGGAGTGTTCCCTGAAGGTCCTTCGAAGACTAGTTTTTAACAATAAACACCATTTTTAAAGAGTGATGCTCACTGTAAACAACATAGCTTTTTTTCTATGAAGGATAAAGTTCTATTTTTTTTTAATTTAGCTTTGTAACTACAATATCTAGCACGTTCATTTGGTTTCATAATGTTTTATTGAATATTTTTTCTTAATCAAGTTTTTAAGTCAAACCTATTACAATTTAGACATAGGCATGTCGTAAACAACATAACTTTTTTTGTATGTATCGAAATTCAATTTTTTTTTTATTGGATCAAGGACATCAATACCTAGCCTAAAAATATTTTTTAGATTTTTTTTTCTAATCTACTATTTTTCCACGTGTAGAACAAAGAGCTTGATTTTTGGTGAGAAGCCTATGTTTAATTAAACTAAAAAAATACATAATAAAACCAAAATATATTAAAATTATATTTGATGGATAGCTCATTTTGAGGACTACCATCATCCAATTGGGTCTATGAAGTTTCCACCATTTTCATTCTTAACCTGAGCTTCAAAAGGTAAAATTTTGTAAAAACTTGGTAGAAGAGGGGGAGACGGGAAAATAGGGGGGTTCACTTGGACCCCCCTTGACCCTTTCGAGTGAAGGGGGTTAGCTTGAAGGGGGGTTTGAGTGAACCCCCTTTTGATTTCATTTTAAAAAACATGCAAAAAATAGTCACATCACAAAAAGGGGGTTCACTCAAAGGGGGGTTAGAGCGAACACCCCCTTTGTGTGAACCCCCAAAAATTTGAAATTTTCTTTATGGGAGCATTTTTGCAAATTTCCTTCCTTAATGGAATTGTAAACTAGTTTTGTGGGATCACCCCACGAGAACTAAGATTGCAAGAAATTAAAAGACAAAATAAAAGTCCAACAAATAAATAAAACAAATATATAGAAAGAAACCAACAAGAAAGCAAAGACAACTACTAGTCACCCGGAAGTCAGAGGCCTTTGGCAACCTGTCATTCTTTCTCCAAGAATTATAGTTTCTTTTTGAAAGACAACAAATTACTTTTCTTGGTTTTACCATCTTTGATTAGGGGAATGGTAAAAATAGAAACATTTTTTCCCTTCTTCCTAGAGACAATAGCCTCCAGAGGATCTTCCCCCATGCACTTACTATGGAAATTCATAAGTTCTTATTGGATCACTTGGATAGTGAAAATTGTATTCTTCACAATTTCTTTATTGTGATGCATAATTTATTTTAGATTGTGGAGAGTTTACTCTTGATTAATTCTCATAGTGTTCATCTATCTTGCAATTTTTTTCCTTTCCTCATAAGTCCCAATAGAAATTTTGGAAGGTGGATGGTATCCCTTGTATTGGTACTTCATTTCCATAGGATCCTTTGGTGGCATATCTCCTACATATAAAAACATCATGTATTACCATTTAATTACCTCAAAAGAAAGTAGACCTTCAAAATTAGGTTATATTAATCAAGATATATCTCATATTATAAAATAATAACTTTCTTAAAAGAAGGCTATGAAATAAACAAATTTTTAGGGGTTGGGCCTTAGGCCTCCCCTTTACCTCATATCAGTTAAAGAAACCTTGCTTAAGAGTTTAATTCATAATTTGATTCATTGAAAATTGAGGATCAGGTCTAATGCTTACCTTCTACCAAATGGTTCAAATATCATGAGAAAATTTTGATTCAAGTTTTGGTCCTTCAGAGATTGAGAATCAGGTTTACTTCATCCCTTTTGTTTCTAAAATAAACACTTGGGAGTTGGGTGTCAGACCTGCTCTTTGTCTCTTTTTCCGATGTTCCAATGGGTTTAAGAGGTAAGGTTGACCATCAATGTTTGAAAATTGTTGAAGGCTATACAAAATTGAGGGTTGAGGACACCATATAATTTTTACCTTTATGAGTTTAGTATTCAGTAAGGCAAATCCCCAAGGCCTGATATCCAAAAATTATTATTTTTTTACTTTATTCAAACTTTCAAAGATATCTCAAATTATACTCTAAATAATTCATTTTATTAAGGCAAAGCTGATTTTTCATTTTGGTTTTGGGGTGTTCCAAGGTGTATGCCCTTGGTATCCTTGTGTTGTGCAACACAACGCTTGGGTTCATGATGTTACACCTCATGTGTTATTACCTATTTACTATTACCTTGTTTGGTGAATTACTTCAATAAATGTGAATGTGTTTTTTTATGAATTGTGATGGAAATATGTTGAATGGATGTTTGATTCAATTAAATGCTTTATGATTCAGAATATGAAATATATAATGTGAATATGACATGTATGAGAAGTATATGCATGCATTGATTCGACTAACTACTGCTACGGTGAACTAAGTTGAAATGCAGGAATAGGTTCAAGCCTCTAGAAGAGAGGGGAAGTATCACTTAGGAGAAGAACTTGGTCTAGTAACCTCTAAATCAATCTTACTGAGTGTTCACACACTCATCCCTATTTGGTCTTAGTAGAGTCAAGCTAGTTGGGTAGATGGTAAGTGATCTTCAATCTAGTTGTGTGTGTTTATATTGATTTGTGATCTTTTCTATGAATGTTTGGAATGAGGTAAGTGATGATTCTTGATGATAAGTGGAATCCTTCCTTGCGTGTTTATTTGCATATCGACGAGATATATGCATTTAATGTATATATGTACGTTTCTTTGGTAAACTCATGCGTGTGATTAAATACGTACATTTGTATATGTAGGTAGATGTACCTACACATGCTCATGTACGAATTACCCATACATGTATGGGAATACTGTTTGGACTAAGTGACATATTTATATATGTATACATACATTCCATGAATATATGTCGATCAATGGGATTGCATGTATGAGTGTTTTATAAAGATATTGAAATGGAATTATGTATATGTGTGTGTGTGTGTGTAATATATATATATATATATATATATATATATATATTAATATATATACTTATATGTACAATCATATATATATACATAATAGCATTCTTTATATTTATATATAATATAAATATGTTTGTTGATAAAATGTATTCAGTAAACTTATGGAATGAATATATATATTGATATATACATATATGTATATATATATACTTAAATAGATAAATGTGTATATATACATACATACATATATAATATATATAATATATATATGAATAAGTTGTGGATATAATTTCCAAGCACATTAATACACACTGATTATTATTGTTAACAATATAAAGCAAAGTGCATATGGTAACATATGGAACTTAAAGCATATATAGCACATTAAGTTTATGGAACAACATTTAGAAAAGGAAGCTAACACATAAATTCTTTAAAAGACCAGGTCAAAGCATGAAACCAAAAGCACGTAAGAGATATATTGTTGTGTAAACATTTTTTTTATGAATAGGCATCTATAGCTATATTAATAAAAGATAAAAGATATATTGTTCTATAAATATTTTGAAGAGTTAATGTTGTTTAAACCTATAGAATATGTCAAGCCCATGCCTATGAAGGTGGCACCAAAAATTAAGAGTTGGTGCTATATTTGATAGAAGTTGGAGTGCAAAAGAAGTCTTTGAATTTGTATAAGCTGCAAATAAGTGTTTAGACTCAGTCAAGTGCAGACTTGTCAGCATTTTGTAATGGAATTCGAATTAGAAAACCTATTTTGAGCTTGTTGTCCCAAATGTCAAGTCAACTCGACCATGAGACTATCATGTGTTGCAAACATGTGAGTGAGTTGTAGCATGAGGAAGAAAGGTGGAATAAATACTTACTTGTTTGTAGCCTTTGGTTGCTCAAAAATTAGTATATATAAAGGTGCTCATTCTTCCAAATGCACCACTTTTTCATTCTGATTTCTTGAGAGTTATTCTACTATAAATTTAGTGCAAAGTGAGCTGAGAGTTTGTGAGATTGAGAGTTGTATTGTTGCTTTATATTTGATTTGTTGAGCAATCTAGAGTGAATTTGGTAGAGGTGTTTGAGTAGTTCATAGTAGAAGTTGCAAGCAAACTTGAGGAGAAGATTATTCTATTGGAAGCTTTCTAACAGGAATGTTGATTTATACCTCTTTATTCTTATGATGGAAAGGTTGTTATTTTATTGTCATGTTAAAAAATTATCTTTACCTGTGTGAAGTGTTTCAATATGCTTGCATATCACTTGGTTGTTTCTCATTTTGTGAAACCTTACTTTTGATATTTACTCATATAGATATGTATATACAATGACTATACATTATTATATGAATATAAGTACTATTTGTACTATACGTAGATTGTTAGTACTTTATGAAGTATAGTGATACTCTAGGTGCATAGCATAAGATAGAGTTACTTTGAAATACTTGATTGTTATGTTGGATAATGTGAGACAAAGGAAAGGTTATTCCTAGGATTAGGATAATTTCCACGGGAAGGGGAATAATCTAGAATATAATAGAATACTAATGATCAATATACAAATCAAGCAATTGTAGTGGTGAATATAGATGACCCTCACTCGAAGTGTTGGGTGTTGAATATTTGGCCAAATTAGTGTAGGTAGCCACTATCTACACTATCAATTCACTGCGATCCAAATACATACTAGGTTGAGAATATCATAGAATTAGAGGTTGACTTTATGGTAATCTCTAGACATGTAAGAAACATCACTATGCTCAGAAAAGAAAATTTGAAGGATGAGGTTACCAAACCAATCTCTTTGTCAAAGGGTAGGGCCATCTACTAGTTTGGTAGATGTGCAAGGGATCATAGTTAGTCCATGGTTGGTGGAAAAGTACTTTAGTGATGCTTCTCTTCATGCAGTTGGTGGCCAAGATTTGGGAGGACATTCTAGACCATTTTTATTTCTAGTTCATGTAAGCTTGTTGAATCTATGTATGTATCATGTGTCCATCTATATGGAAATTGTAATGTGAAATTTTATCTTGAATATATTAATGTAAAGTTAAATCATATTTATATTATTGGAAATGATTCTTTGATCATGCAATGGAAAATTTTGAATAAAGTTATATTTCAAATGATGCATTTATTATTCAATAGAAAAGAAAAACAATATTGCTCTACATTGGATGGATAGATAATTACTTGTGAGTTAAACTTGGTAAATTTACTAGGGAGAAAAATGGGCATGTTACATGTGACATGGCTTAACCACCTCACATGGATTCATTAACTCTAGCGGTTGTATCAAGCATTGGCAGGTCGATTTTTTGGTGCAACAACAACCATCTGTGCAACAATTGGTATTAGAGCCTGGGTCATGAGTTTGAACCCCTCCCTTGCATTGGGAGGGATTGTTACAAGGTGTGCATCCTTGATCTCCTTGTGTTGTCCAATGCAACACTTATGTTCCTGACATGGCTTAACTACCTCCCATGGATTCATTAACTTTGGAGGTTGTATTGAATGTATTAACAAGTCAATCTTTTGGTACAACAAAAAATTTCTATGCAACACAGGGATTAGGGATTAGGCCTTCCATAAACCTTCTACCTCAATAAGAAGTTATGTAGATGGTACACTTGATCAACAATACCTTAATAAGCTTTTCGAAATAAGGAATTTTGCTAAGTCATGGATTCAAATCTCAACGGTCAAAGTTTTGGTTTATCAAATTTTAAACATTTGTGATGGATAATTATCTAAAACCCAAAGTCCAAACATTTGGAAATTCAGAATTTTGATCTTTTAATAAATGATTGAGGATTGGGAGTTGGGAATTCATTGTATCACTTGCTATATCATCAGCTTAAGAAGTAAGTTGATCATTCGAAACTCGATACTCGAAAGGTTTGTTTCAAAAAATGTTAAGGAAAAGAAAACCTTAGGAAGGTTGAGACCCGATGCACGATTAGATGACAACATAAATGTCATTGATTGGCATGCTGGGAGGAAAAATCGATTTGGCAAAGCGAAAAAACCAAAAAAATGAGAAAAAAACAAAAAAATGAAGAAGGGAAACATAGGGAAGAAGAAAAATGAAAGAAGGAAAAAAATGAGAAAGTGAGACCGATTCACAACACACAAAACAATAGCCATGAAGGAAAACTTAAGAGTAAAAAACTAGGAAAAAATGAATTCAAAGTTCAAGAATTGGTAGAAATCAAAGTCAACTTGGATAAGGTGCACAAGAGTGGGAAAAGAAAACACAACATGAACTGGATCGGAAAATGATCACAACAACAACCAACATGAACACATGAGCACACAAACACACAAACATAAATCAGTGACAAAAAAGCACGTAGAAGCATGAGCATGAACTAGCAACAAACAAGCATAGGGAAGCATGCACACAAACCATCAAAAGCACTAGAAATGGAGATTTATCACAAGGGAAATGGTTGCAAAGCTCTCTCAAGCATAAATAATCAAAGGAAAGTAATAAAATGAGCATAAAAAAACCTTGATAATACCCCTCAAAAACTTTATTAATTGCATTAAAACACCTTGACAGTGCAATTAATTCACATGGTTTATTGGACTAGCAGAGGGACCAAGGCAACAAGATGTTGCCACCATCAGGCCTCGTGGTTGAGCATTTGATAGAGTAAAATCTTGACACTCAAAGTCTGATGGGACCAAAAAAAAAACACAAATCACCAAGGTAGGGGTTTGGGATTAGACCTAACATTCTTGATATGCCAATATGAAGAAGCTCAATTTCTTGAATCCTGAAAAGATACAAAAAGGAAAGAAAAGAAGAGGAGGAAAAGAAAGAAGGAAAAAGAAGAGAGTGAAAGGGAGAGGGAAAGGGAAAGAGAAAAGAAAGAGAAAGAAAAGAAAGGATGAAAAAAAGACAACATGCCAAAAAGAAAAGAGGGGGTCCTTGTTTTTTCAAACAACAAAATGAGGCTTGAGTGCAAGGCACACTAGTAACAAGAAAAATTGAAATAAATTATAATTTAAATGGAGAACAATAAAACCTATTTCATCAGTCAATTTTGAAAGTTTAAATGAAATATCCCAAACCATTATCAATGCAAATAGTCATTCACACATTTTCTAGTAACAATGATGCAATCTTCAAAGGAAATGTAACCAAGAATAAGATTTTTAGATTTCATGCAATCGAAACACCATCAAACATGCACACATTTGAGACAAAATCTTACTAAATTTCAAATAATACTCAATATTTCACTAATTTATTCAATTTAGATAACATAAAATAGTCATACCATTACCAATACACCAAATTGAGACATGCAAAATAGACATAATCCTTTGATTTCTCAAAAAATGATCTCCACATAGTTAGTAGGAAAACCCACATTGAGAATGCATAAGTTTATTTTGTAACAATACATCAAAATTAGATCCTTTGAAATGATCCAAAATCAAAACTATATAGAAGTTAAGTTCTTGAAATTGTTGATCTAAACAAAAAAGAAAATTCAAACTAACTCCAACATTCCAGATCTAACTAAAGAAGACTAAAGATACAACTAAAGCATAATTGGGCACCCCAATTTTAGTTTCAATTTAAGTAAACCTAACTTAAGGAAATAAAAAAAGCTAACTGAAAGTAGCTAAATCCCAATGCTAGTTCCAACTCCACAAGCTAGGTGTGGGAACTTTACAATGGTTTATTTAAAATAAAACACAACAGCATGAAACTCCTATCTCCAGTTATTTTGCAAAGTTGATAATGAATGGTGATATTACTTCATTCATCTTCTCCATTGATGGTCCTCAATGGTACTATAGCTTTATTTTCTCATCACAAGTGGATTTCTCCATCTTTTGCTATTGGTTGCTCAAGGTGGTCAACTCTTCCTAAAGGGATTGAAGTTTTACCTTTTTATTTATCATTTTATCTATTACAGCTTGGGTGACCTATCCTTGCATTTGATCCTTTAACTCCTCCGCCATCTTGTTGGGGTCCCTTACTAGAACAGGTGTCTCCCAAAATGTCCAGTCTAAATCTTCAATGGACTGACAAATTTTGATAATTATTTTCTCTACTTGATTTTTTTCTTTTCTCAGTTTAGACTTGCACTTATTCTTCAAAATATTGACTCTAAATTCTATTGCTATCAACCACTCAAGGAGCTTACTTTTATCCTCTTCTTCAATTATTGTAACTTTTAGAAGATCATCCATCGGTGTTGCCTTTATTTTCTATAAAATTGGGATGGATTCCTCCCAAACTAATAATTCTTCATCAATGCTTAGTTCAATTTGTTAAGCTATACTATCCTCATCACTAATGGAGTGATATGAATTTATTAATTTCTTTAGCACTCCATTGGATAAAGTCAAAAAAATTGATTTCCACTACTGGGTTGTCAAGATCCATCCTTCCAAGTCAGAATGTTTGACTTCTCCCTTTAATTCAGCTTATAGTGTGGAATCAGGAGTTGTAATGTCTACTAGTCCAATCAAATTATTAATACTGGTCATGAATTGAGCCACTTGAGCTTTTAGCTCCTCTTTTATGTTCTCATCCTTTTGTATCCTTTTTAGAATAGCATAAACAAACATTTGGAGAGATTGTTGCTCTCCTTCCCTTATCTAGAACCCTAGATCAACTTATCTAATTTGGTAGTCTTCGGGCCTCATCTCTAATTCAATTTTTTCAATCAACTGGATGACTATTTCCACAATTCTATTACCTTTCTCATCCATTGTAATGTTTGATATTATTTTGGCCCATTTCCTTCTCCTTGCTAGAGACTAGAAGGCTTTTTCAAAAAAATGCTTAGACTCTTCACTAAGATGCCTTCTACATATTTCCTTTTCCTTCTTTGAATAGTGTGGTTAAGCAAGATTGGCATGACAACGAATGTTTCTCTAACCAAAGAAGAAAGGATCTCCATATTATGGAAGCCTTCTGAACCATCTTGTTTGGTCTCCCTTTACTCCATTTAAGATCTGATTTCTTCTTCCTCATGAGGCTTTCTATCATGTGCATCCCTTGTCTAGTCCACTTCCTACTCTTTATGCTATTCAACAATATTTTCTTCAACAAAAAAATTTTATGCACTTCCTCTTTTGTGGGAGGCTCTTTCTCTATCTCTCCCTCTTCTTGTGATGCTTCTTCTTTTATGGTTCTGATGGGAGATTCTTCATCCTTGACTGGGGGGTCACCTTTAGGAATAGGAGGAGAATATGGAGGCAGATCAGGAGGACGGGAAGGAGGTAGATTATGTGGTGATTTTGGAGATGGTGGAGGCAAAGGTAGAGGGGATTCATGTGGAGGAGTGGAAGAATAATTTTGTTGGGCTTCTTGGTGCAAGAGCACCTTGTTGCATTCAAGCCTCGATGAGGCCAAATTGTATAAATTCATTAAATTAGGTTTTTTAATGCTGTAATAAGGTTGGATGAGCCATTTTATATATTTTTTAAGTCATTTAGAGTCATTGATGAAGGTTTCGTATCATTTAGTTGAAAAAAGAAAACATTGTCAAAAGTTGTCAAATGTTGTCATAACAACTCTTCTTGTTAAATGACAACTTTTTAGAAGTTTGTTAAAATTTGTTAAATGGTATTTTTAGGTTGGTTGGGGCAATAAATTTATTTTACAAGCATAAAAATGGGTCTCCAAGTTGAATTGGGGATTGGAATGTAGATTGAACAAGAATTTATGAATGAAGAGATGATTTTTTTTGCAAATTTCCAATGTTCTTCCCTGTTCTTTTACATGGTACAACTTTGTATGAAGGTTTACATATCTAAAATTGATTTTTATGGATAGAGGAATGAAATATCTTTCATTTTCAATTTTTTTGGTGCTATTTTGTTGAGTTTGAAGAAATTTATGATCATTTTACCATTGGCAGCCCTATGGGATTATTTTCTCTGAAAGTTGTAGGATGTTGCAAAGAATGGTATGGATTGTACAAATCAAATAAAGACCTAATATATATTTTAAATGTTATATATGTGAATCTAGTTTCATTTTCACTTTGTTTGATCAATTTTCATGGGGTTTTGATTGATTTATGACATTTTTTGGTGAAGATTACTCAATTCTGAAACTAGGGTTTCCAGCAGATAATAAAAATTCATATCTTTTTATTCCACCATCAAAAAGTGATAAAAATTGGTGAAAATTTATGTTTTTACATGTTATAAAAACCCTTTAAATTAAAAATATTCATTTATTCATTTTCATGAGTTATTGTAGATTGTGTGTTTCATTTTGGTGGAGAGTGGTAAAAGAAACATGGTTTTCTTGATGTTTGAACAAAGCTATGCATAGTTTGTTTATGGTTGGCCTTAAATAATTGTTGTTTGATCTTTGGATGGTTGTAATGAGTTTTTTGGATGAATCTAAGCATGTTTAAATCATTTACCAAGTCTAATAGAGATTGGAATCCATTTGTGTATGTTGGAGCCCATGTTGCTCAAGGCTAAAGGATTGAGATTGCCTCAAGAATGAAGAATTTTAGTTGTGTATTTTATTATTGAAAAAAATATAGAAAGTTCATGGTATGAAACCTCTTGCTTTGTGTCAAATTGGTATCATATCCCAACAAAAGGTCTGGGGTAGTTTTGGTTTGTGGCTTTGTGTTGTGATTGTGTGCAAGTTAAGAAGAACCTGATTGCTGCCAAGGAAAGGCAGAGAAAAGTTGAATAGAAGCAAGGAGGAATTTGCTTGTGAAGATGGATTTGGTGAGAATATTAGGAATACATTTTCTGGAAGAGGAAGAGAGGAAAAAAAATAAATAAGAAGAAAAAGAGAGGAAGAGAAAAGAGAAAGAGATGAGGCAAAAGGAGTTTGATTAAGAAATCAAAGAGTTGGAGGAAAGGATAGAACAATTGCTCAAAAGAGTCACAAGTTGTCACTTGACCATGAAAAATAAAGTTTAATGGCCCATACAAAATATTATTCAAAGAATAAAAATACAAGCAAGGATGGTAACAAATGAGAAAAAGGTAAAGTTTGTTAAGCAAAGTAAGTTACAGGTAGATATGCATGATATTCCAATTTTGTTTGAAGATGAACAAAATTATTTGTTGGTTGATGAAAATGTTGATGTTGAGATTAATGATATGGTTGTTGTTGATACTCAAGTGATTGATGAAATTGTTGTTGTTGAACAAGTTTGGAAGGTGTTTTCTAAGAAGAAGTTGTTTTTTGTGTTTTTCATAAAGAAATTTCTGATCTCATACGTTGTATAGCCTATATGTGTTGTTCAATGCTCTAATCATATAATGGTTGGATAGATAATTGAATAAAATTTCTTTTGGCATGGGAATGGTGTGATTTCATTGAGAATTGAGTGAGATATCCCCATTTTACTACCGGGTGGTCTCAACCCCATGTTTTTCCTGTAGAATTTGTTGATCCCGTACTTGGTATGATCTGTACATTTTGTTTTATTCTTGAAGCATATAATGGTTGGAAATTTAATTGAATAAGATTTCTTTTGGAGTTGGATTGGTGATATTTCACTGAGTAATAATGGAGATATCTTAATTTTACTCCCAGGTGGTCTGAAAACCCTTAAAATCAGGGCTTTGAGAGAAAAATGTGGTTTTCTTCCATTCCCATGTTGTAAAGTGGCCAAATCCTTGTGGGATGGAAGCTATGAGGCTGTACTAATATGTACTCAAGGTATTGGAGAATGGAAGGCTCATTGGAGGAAGTGGTGCAATGTTTTTGGCTTGACATCTCTATGTGGCAAGCCTAACTGACAAGTAAAAAAAGTGAGTTTTTGCTTGATTTTGAAGAATATATGTAAGAGGCACTTAGGAATGATGGTAACGGGTGTGGAAAACCTATAGGATTTTTATTCTTGGCTTTGGGGTGAAGGGGAGAGCCTAGATAGTCAAGACCCAAGTGTAGGTCTATGAATTAGGTCTCTTGGAGCAGCGGTAGAATGGCTTATTGTGGTTTGTGCCTTGACAGTCATGGGAAAAGGTATTGAGACTTGGTAGAGGTCCATTTTGGATATCTAAATCCATAGGTTTGGTGTCTTTAAAGTTCTCCATGTGTATTTTATATTGTCTGTCCTACCGGGTAAGGCTACTAGCCTTAAGGGAGAAAAGTGTCTAATTCACCATAATTTGTGGAAGTTTGTTGAAACCTAAGTGCTAGGAAGTTGTCACACCTTATTCTGATCCAAAAAGACACGATTCAATGTTTCCAATGTCTGTAATAGGTCTGAGTTGTGAACCCTAGGTGTGAGAGGGTTGATCTCTTAAGGAGTAATGGAGTTTAAGGCTCCATGTAAGAGTATTTGATAGAAGCATTTAAGTTAAGCGTCTTTTCCATCATAGTTGGGTGTTTGCTATCCCTTCCACTCTGCATCATAGTGTAGAGAAAGGTTATTGAGGTTGTTGATAAGGTTGGTACTAATCCTCAAGATGTTGTTGATAATAAGGTTGATAATGACAATGTTGTAGATTTGTTTACTAATGAGATATATACAGATTTTCAAGGATATGATGTAGGTTATATATGGTACTTTGAAGATGAGAGTGAAGGTATAGATGATGTTGCTGAGGTATATGCACAAGAAATGGACATTTGGGACATGAAGACAACAAATGGAGTAGAGGATTCAAAGGTAAAGGTAGAAGAAGATGATGGAGTGATGTCTAAATCTGATAAAGAAGAGGACAAAGGTGGAATGGATTTGCTACTGAGGTATGAGAATGAAATGTTTACTTCATTGTTTTATGATGAGACTAATGGAATTTTTAGTTTTCTCCTTGTAGAAGTTTGTTGTTATCTTGAGACAACAAAAATAGAGACATTATGGTTGTAGGAAAATCATGGTGCAGGGATTGTGGATGAGTTTGAACATGTACATGATGGGAAGATGGAAAGAAGATACCTTCTTCTTGTTGTGTTTGTAATTTCAAGGAAGAAAAAACCATGGGTTAAGATGAAGATGCAAGCTTTTGTGATTACTGGTGATAGTGAAGATTCATTTCTATTTGCAGGTCTTTTACTCTTTGCTCCCTCAAGGGACTTGAGTTTTTTCTTCAAGGGGAGAATGGTGTAGGAGCACCTTGTTGCATTCAAGCCTCCATGAAGCCAAATTGAATAAATTCATTAAATTAGGTTTTATAATGCTGTAATAAGGTTGGATGAGCCATTTTATATATGGTGGAAGGCATTTGGAGTCATTGATGAAGGTTTGGTGCCATTTAGTTGAAAAATGAAAACATT
>VDFB02381428.1:0-29966 GCA_007258455.2 Sequoia sempervirens | reverse complement strand
CCTCTATCCTTCTATCTCTACCTCTTTACCCTCCTCTCCAATTCATTCCAAAAACAACACTTCTTATGCAACTTTAGTTATATACTTAAGTGCTTATCACACCTAGCATATGCTCGTGTGTGAAGTTTCCAAGGCTTGATGAATGTTTCCTACATTACCTTCCACATCACAGAGATAAACATGAGTGTACAACACACCACGTAATAGATCTAGGGTCCCCCCACATAATAGCCTATCGGCTAATTATTTTTATAATATATATAAATTATCTTATAATTAAATAGTTGTTTTATTTATTATATAAATTTTATTTTTATTAAAAATTTATTATATTATTTTATTTAAAGAATATTTTTTATTTTATTTTATTTTTATTTATTATATAAATTATTATTTATTTCATTTATTATATAAATTATTTTATTTTATTTTATTTATTTTTATAGTATATATAATGAAAAACTCTAATAATGTAAAAATTACATAGGGCTCTGTTTCCATACCTGTTGATTGAATTTCAGCGGCTGATTTATTGAAGGACTGTATATTTCGTGGCGCTTTGGCAGCAAAAGCTTTTTACTTTGCCGCCGATGAAAATTTCTGAATATCTTACCTACTTTAGTACTTACGGCAGTTGACAGAGGAGGTAAATAAATAATACCGCTGGACAAAGAGGACTGGCTGCGGTAAATAATTTCTGACGACTTTAAAAAATCGCACGGCTGTACACAATACAATTGGCGTTAAACTGCTGGAAATTCCAGTGGGGTTCCCCCAGTATAATAGCCTATCGGCTAATAATAATAAATACAATAAAAACTCATGGGAAGTGGCTTACCTACAGATTCTGCGGAAATTGTGTCGCAGGAGCCCCAAGTTGTGTACTGTTCCTGCTTAATCTTGCTGCTTCAATCGATTCACAATAAAGGGGCCGAAAGCATTAGCGGTGGGAGAAGTAGTAAAATATGGAGTTGAAACCATTAACGGCCAGAGAGAAATGCGACTTACCTCAAGTTTCTGCACAAATTGCTCATAAAAAAAAACGATCAACGGTTGTGCATGGATGGAGAACCTTGCCAAGCGCCTCCATGCTTTCCAACCGTCAACAGTAATAACTAGAAAATGCACCTTGGTGTGCAATGGGTACGCTGAAGAGGTGTGGAAGGCCAATTAAGAAGCACTTGATTTATGTTTTGTACACATTTGTGTAGTACATGAGATCAATTGATAGATTATTTAGAAAATGAATTTAATATTATTATTATTTTATTTTTATTTTTATATTATAGAATAATATATTAATTATTATATTCTATATAAATATTTATTAAATATGTCACTATTTTATATATTTTTATTATATTATTATTATATTTATATCATCATTTTTTTTTATAGAATAATGTATTAACTATTATATTATGAGATTCAAGTATTAATCTAATTCATTTATTTCTTTCACAAAACACAAATAAACAAGTTGCAATTTCATTTAAATTTATTTTAAACATTAATTAGATTAACTTCTTTAATTTTTTTTAATGCACTTTGATTTCAATAAAACATTATAAAGCCAATACATTATCCCAGGTAAAAATACAACACTGCATTTGAAATGAAGGTTGTTCAAATGAGTAATAACAGGTGGCAGATAACGCTAATTTTCCACTAACACCTGCCCTCTAGTTTGATCCACTTGGCAATGGGGAGCAGTTTCTAAGTGTCTTTTCCTTTTGTAATAGATTTCTATTAGCTGGCTTTTTTAATCTGGTGCTTGAGCTGAGTTATATTTCCATCCAAAATTCTGGTTGAATCCCAACTATGCTAATTTCTCCTTATAATTTTCTAAAGAACTCATAATCATGTTTTCCTAATTTCTATCATGTTGCCTCTGTGCTTGCAGATCCACACACAGAAACAAAGTCACCTAAGTATTGGGCCTTAATTTTATTTTGGGCATATATATATCCTTAGATAAGTTTCAGAACGTCATGTGAAGCCTAAGCTTGAATTTGTTTTATGTCTCTCTGTTGCAGTTTCAAGGAACAAAATTACTTGGCATTGTTATAATCTCCACAGGATGTCCATGGATCAGGTATCTACATCGATTTATAATTCAATACAACCCAAGGGATGCCTAAATTTATTGTCATTCCTGTTAACTGTTAACGATGATCTTAAGTGGGATTTCTGTATTTTTCCTTATACATTTTACTAGGTTTGAAAACAACAATTTTCTGATACATGTTCAAATTCATTTGTTTATGTTTACCCTGGCAGTCGTCACACATTTCAAATTACAAAACACCCACACACAGCAGAACCAGAGCAAACCAGATCAGATCGATTTATAAATATAATTTTCAGATCTGCAATCGGAAGGACACTTGTAAATTGGCATCATTAGGATTTCTGCAAGGTAAATTGAGAGAGGATCAATTTTGGGTCTCTGAATAATTAGAAAATATTTTTTTGAACTGGAAACAAATCATGTCACAGTTTAGATGAATTAGTGCAGATCCAGATTCAGTTGGGGTTGATTTTAGAGCATTATTCAAGCTGGAAGGGAAAATTAGAGTTTTCAGGGTTAGTATTCAAGCTAGAGCAGTTAAAGACAAGAGGCACGGGGCACGTCTATGCGGTGACAATTTGCATCACGGGCATACATGGCATCCCATCTGCACCCTGCAAACCCACAAGCCTCGCACGTTTACTGTGCCGTGCTTGTCTCACGCTAATGGTTTCTTCTACTTCTCTGTGTCGTCATCTCTTTCCATCACCCCCAAGCCGCACTTCCCCTTTCGAGCCTTGTCATAATAATTTTGCGCCGCATGGCATGGATGCCCATCCATGCCATCCATCGACACCGCTGCCGTTCGCCAGTCCCGTCCTCGTCGGTCCTCTTTCTAACGTACCCTGACATCTGTTGTGCAGTACGGTGTCTCCCGTCAGATCAGTCCGTCAGTCCTTTACGTTTTTTTTAATTTTCTTTAACTTTCATTTATAACATTAATTTTTATATATTTAATTTTAACATTAATTTTTATATATTTAACTTGATAGATTAATAATTAAAGATTTAGCTAATGTTAATTTTTTATATATATTTTTTTTTAATAATTGTTTTTTAATAATATTTTAGATTTTATTTTGTATTTAAGAAATAAAGAAAAATTAATATAAAATGTAAAAATATTTTAATTATTTTATTTATTATATATAATACATAAATTTTAATCTTTTAGATTATTTTATTTTATTTAAAGAATATTTTTATTTATTTAAAAGTTATTTTATTTTTGTTATTTTATATTTCTTTAAAGAACTATTTTCACTTATTTTATTTATTTTTTTAGTTTTAGTTTTAGTTTTTAGCTCAATGTTAAAACTAAGATATAATATAAATTATTTTTAATATTTTATGCAATGTAAATTAAATTTTTAAAATGTTGTTATTATTATTATATTTATTATATATTATAGTTTAGATATTCATTCAATTTAAATTCTCCTATTATATAAATATATATTATTTATTATTGAATTATATTAAATAAATAGCATATATCTTATATATAAAATAAAATATGATATGTTATAGTAAATAATATTTATATAATATAAATAAATAAATAAATAAACTTTTATAACTAAGATTTTATAGTTTTAAAAAAAAATTATAAGGTATATAACCCTAATCCTAATTTTATCTCTAACCCTAACCCTATTCTCATCCCTAATTGTAACCCTAAACTTATTCACAACTTCAACCCTAATCCTAATCCTAATCCTAACCCTAACCCTAACCCTATCCCTATCCCTATCCCTAATTTTAACTCCAACCCTAATCTTTATCCTTACCCTCACCTTATTTCTAAGCCTAACCCATTTTATACATGCTAACTCCAACCCTAATGCTATTGCTAATCTTAAACATAATCCTAAATTGAACCCTAACCATATCGCTCATCCTAAACACATTTTTAGAATATTCTTTAAATTGTATTTCTTCGTATTATAATGTTTAGAATGTGTGAAAATATAACAATTTGTTTGATGTGATATTGTACAACACCTCACAACTTAAATATATAAATAGATGATACGAAGAAAAAAATGAGGGGTTTGGACAAGACTGGGGTTGGAATAAGAAAAAAAAAAACAATGACAGGGTTTGGACAAGACTAGGGTTAGAATAAGCCTAGAGAGAGGATGACAAGAAAATTAGTGTAAGAGTATTTTTTAATTCAATTAGTATAATAGTGATGAGGAAGAGAAAGGAAATAAATGTTTTCATCGTGAAAAAAAAAAAAAATTAACTACACACTCAAATTTTGTTTATGTTTTAATTTTTTTAAATGTTACAATTTTGAGCTATTCTTTATTTTATTTTTAATTATTTAAAATAATGATAGTTCATAACTATTGTTATATTAAATGCTTTAATAAATATCTCAAAAATAAAATTGAAATTACATGAAAAGATAGATTAGAATTTTTTATGGACATTTTTAATTTATGTAGTTTAATTGTTTGAGTACAATTGATAAGAATGATGTATGTTTATTGATGGAAAGACCAATGCCACAAATTGTAAACTCTAAATAAATATGATTTATTATTAAAAATATTTTTTAAAACTATATTTATTTTCCCATTTCTTTATAATCTACTAAGAAAGTGTAAAAATATAAAAATATAAGAGTTGACTCTGTCATTGTATAAGGCCTCTCAACTTGAATATATAAATAGATAATGAGAGTAAGGGTAACCAAATGATCATTGTTGTAGTTTATGTCGATGATATTATATTTGGTGGTAGTAGTGATGTAATGTGCAAAATATTTGCCACAAACATGCAAGATGAGTTTGAAATTTCCATGTTAGGAGAACTCAAATTTTTTCTTGGTTTGCAAATTACACAATCTGATAAGTATTTTTATAGCACAAATCAAGTATGCAAAAGAAATGCTTAAATTTTTTGGCATGGAGGATTGTAAACCAGCTAGTACTCCTCTGATTATTGGCGAGTAAATCAGATGAGTCACCTGATGCAAATTAGACTTTGTATAGATCAATGATTGGAAGTCTATTATATATAACTACATCAAGACTTGATATAATGCAAGCAATTTGTATGGTAGCTCAGTTTCAAGTAGAACCAAAAGAATCACACATCAATGCAGTAAAGAGAATCTTTAGATACATCAAAAGTACTGTTGACTATGGTTTATGGTATTCCAAATGCAAATATTCCACTTTAACAACATATATAGATGCAGTTTGGATAGGTAGTGTGGATGATAGAAAGAGCACCAATGGAGGTGCATTCTTCCTAGGGAACAAATTAGTTTCCTAGATGAGCAAAAGGCAAGAGTCTATTACTCTTTCTACTATAGAAGTAGAATATGTTGCAGCAGCTGCATGTTGCACTCAAGTCTTATGGATGAAGCAAACTTTAAAGGACATCAAGGTAGAGTATAATGAGTGCATTTCAATTCTTTGTGACAATTCAAGTGCCATTAATATCTCAAAGAATCCAGTGATACACTCCAAAACAAAGCATATATCAATCAAGTATCACTTCATTAGAGAAAAAGTTGCAGATAAAGAAGTCAGCATGGAGTATATTCCCACCAAGGAACAAACTATGGATGATATATTTACAAAACCCCTTCCGAAAGAGCAGTTTGAATACCTGAGGTAGAAGATGGGAGTAGTTTCTCCCACTTCATATCACTAATCTCTAGTGATAGTGCATGCATCTAAGGGGAGCTTCATTGATCAGTTATTCAACCTTGGTCAAGATTAATGTGATCAAGTCATGAAAATTGCAGTATTAAAAATTGGAGCAATTCTAATGACTTGATGGTTGTAGTGTTCAAAATTGAAGCCTCTCTTTAGGTGGAGTGTACCCTTTTACATTGATTTCAAAGGGGGAGAGATGTGTTGCTAAACAAATGAGATGAGATGTATGTCATAGGGGGAGTCGCAGTATTACAGTGTGTTAATCAAATTGGCATTGAGTTTCATTGGTACCTGATTGAACAGTTAGAGTTTTTCCATCAATGCCAAAGGGGGAGATTGTTGGACTATTGTTTTCATTGATGTTAAAAGTGCAAATCATGTAAGGGAGACTATTGTCATAATGACTGGGTTTCTCGAGAACTTTTTAGACAGGTATTGTGCAGGTCGTGATGTCAATGAAAATGTCATCATTCATTGGTTCATGCTCTCAGTCGAAGGCCAAAGTTGTAAAGTGTCACAAAGTTCCAAGTTTTCATAACCTATGTCATGGGATTCTCAAATTTCCTAACCTCTCAACTTGGTGACATAGCTAATGGAGCGATAAGGATGACAAAAATGAATGGAGTCACAGAGTTCCAAGTTTTTGTAACTTATGTCATGCGGTTCTCAGGTTTCGTAACCTCCTGATTGGGAAAATTCTCTCTATTGTTGATGAGTCACTAGTTTTGATCACTTGGTAACCTCCGACATGAGGTTATGAGGTTCAATTTTTTGGCAACTAGGCAATAGGAATATGATGCCGACTATGGGACCTAAGGTGATGATAGTAATATGTGATGACAAGTGGCAGAAGAAGATTTGAACGACATACCAAATCACATCATTGTTGTGAGTTGCATGGTGATGATGTGGATGACAAGAAGATTGTTGGCCTGGTTAGATAACATGGCAAGTGATGTATGCAAGATCCTAGCTAAGTCTCGTGGGGTCAGCAAAGAATAGTGGAGATTAATCCATGGTGGATGGATATTCACCATCGATGAAGATGGAGAGACCTAGCAAAGAAAGAAATCAAGATGATGATATGAAAGATCGACGACGGTGGTTTAAGCGACCAATTATCCAATGGTCAAGGCTTAAAGTCATGGTTGGATTTCCAAGTAACTACTGCTGTCTCATGTTGTTAAGGGTCTTTGGAGTCTCTACAAGTCTAGGGCACGCATGGCTTGGTCAATTCAAGCCTGAGTTTTCTTTGTTTGGGGCTATCTCCATAGGACAGTATAAGCAAAACATGCAAAATAGTTTGAAACCGCATTAGTACTTGTCATGGGTGTTGAAACAAAGTAATTTCTCATCAAAATCCATCCCTAGTATGCTGTTTAAAGATGGATTTCATAACACATATTTGGTGCATAAAGATGCTATTAGGTATAAGTTGGTTCCTTTTCCTTTGGAGCAGTCTAATGAGAGTTTTGTGATCTGTTTTGAGAAGAATTCGCAGGCCAAAGTGCAGGATAAGACAGGGGAAGATACTGGTTGGTTGAAAAATAGTAAGTTGCAGCAGAGATTTGAAGCACATAGTCCTAAAAATCAGAATTTGTGGGACTTGGACAGTATTAAGGTTGGAGGCATTGAATGCCCTATAGTTGAGGGTGATAGAGGAGGTGTTCTTTCCCAAAGAAATCAGGGGATTAAGGGCAAAAATAGGGCACAAGATCAAACTGAGATCAAGTAGCAAAAAGGACAAACAAAACACAGTTTTGACACTAACATGTTGAGTGACATGAATGCAGGTTGGCAGAAAAGGAAGAAGGTAACTTTGGGAGATTTCATGCTTGGTAATCAGAAGGTGCAAACATACAGGAACAAGGAGTATTATGGCAGCAACAAGTTGGATACTTCTTGGGGCAAGAAATTTTTCTTTCTTGGGGAGAATGGTGCAGGAGCACCCAAGCTCTTCAAGGAACACTTCAACTGACATGAGGATGCAGGGGTCATGAAGACCTATCAAGGAACTCAGAAAGTTAATTATGACATTTTGAAGCCTATAATGAATTTTGAAATGGTTAAAAACATTAAGGGAGTCAAATGTCCTAAGGGTCTTGATAAGGACCATAGGACCAAAATGCATTGTAATTGCACAAATAATGTCCTAAGAGTCTAGATAGGTTTTTAGTGTTTTAATCATGTATCAACTTTTATCATGATTTTTTTAGACTATGGGAGAGGGCTAGAGAGAGTGGGAGAGGATGGCAGAGGGTTTGAGAGAGTGGGAGAGTGTGGGAGAGGGTTGGAGAAGGGGGGAGAGGGTGGGAGAGAGTGTTGGAGAGTGTGGGAGAGGGCTAGAGAGAGTTTTGGAGAGGGTGGGAAATCCCATCAAAATATAGAACCCAAAACTAGGAGGTAGAAGGAGGGCAGAGGGTTGGAAAGTGAGAAAGAGTGTGGGGAGAGGATGGAGATGATAGTGGGAGAGAGTGGGAGAAGATGGGAGAGGGGTGGGAGGTGTAATAGGATAAGGTGGGAGAGTATATAGGAGAGGGTGGGAGAGCTTTGATGAAAGTGGACGAAGGGCTATCTACTACATTAGTACCAATGGTTGGCCATAGGCAAAACTATTCATTCATTGGGAAAGCATGCCTCCTTGATGGTGTTGCATCCCAAAACTTTAGACGTTGTAATTTGGAACATAAAAATGCATTTCCAAGGTGATCCTCTCAAATTCCTATTATCAAAGCTGATGCTCATGGGAGATGGGGAAAAATATAGGGTGATCTTTGTAAGAATAGGCATTGAACAAATTGGAGGGAAGCGATCAAAGGCCAGTGTCTGAGACCAAGCTGGAAGAAGCACCTATCTGTGTCACAATCCTCTTGCTCAAAGTTTCTAGATGAATCTATTTTCGCTTACCTCTATGTTGACCACTGGAAACTATACTTTGCATTGGATCATACACTGTATGGGCTGGGAGTTGGTGTGTACTTTAAAAGGGGATTTGTGCCAAAGTCCTACAAGGCTTTCCTTGCACTAATAATATAAGAATATGAGGCTTTGACTATAGGTCTCGAATAGTGCAATGGAACATCCTTGGCTCTCAGTATGTGCAGGGGCTCCCAATTGATCATAAATCAAGTGAATGGTGAATACCAGACCAAGGATGACAAGCTCACTCCATACAAGAAATTGGTGGAGACTCTCAAAAAATCCTTCATCAAAATTACATTTGAGTAGATACCTAGAGCCAACAATAGAGTAGCAGACACCATGGCAATAATTGGGTCCTAGACTTGCATCTATGATAATTTTCCCAAAAATATGGTTCAATAAGAGGCAGAGCTTCTCTATTACTCACATTCAAAGGTACTAGAATCCAAATTCATGTCTGTGGTTTGATTTTATTGATCCTTGAGCATGAAATTTACACATACCTTTGAATAGGAGTCATACCCACCGACTTACCCTCAAACCTAAAACGAACCTTTGTACAAAAGGCATCTAGATTCATCATCCTAGGAGATACCCTATATTGTAGGGGCATAGAAGGAACCCTACTACGTTGGCTTTAAAGCAGCGGAGGAGGAGTGCTCCTCTAACTAAGTGATCACTGTGAGTTTGCAGCACTCAGGTGGAATAGAATGGCAACTGAGAAACTAGCAATGAGGATGGGGTATTATTGTGACTGTGGAAGAGCGTGATTATGTCAAAAAGTGTCTACAATGTCAGCAGCATGGAGACCTCATCCATGCACTAGCTCAAGAGCTTCATCCTATCATCACAGCATGGCCCTTTTCGGAGTGGGGACTCGATCTCATTGGGAAAATCACACACACTTCATCTAACGGTCACAAATTCATCATAATTGCAACTGAGTACTTTACTAAGTGGGTGGAAGCCATACCGATGACATACATAACTAGGAAGCAGATTTCAAAGTTTATCCTGAACTATCTCATTTGCCGCTACGGTGTCCCACAAGCCATTATCTCAGATAATGGGACACCATTCAAAATTTAGGAGGTCTATGACTTATGCAAGAAATTCAAAATCTCAGATAATCATAGGGTGGACTCAGGAAGTTGGGCTGGAAGGAAGTAGGATCACAAAATGGAGTTCCTCGAAGTGGGAAGTTAGTGCACAATTTGATGCAGGTTTGAACCTTCTCTTTTCCTTGCCCTTTTCTTTTTTTTCAATAAGTAACCTATGCTAAGGTTCATTGCACATTGTAAAGCTAAATCTTAAGCTAAAGATAGGAGTTCAAACTGATGTTCAAACCTGTAGCAAATTGTGTACTAACTTCCCACTTCGAGGAACTCCATTTTGTGATCCTACTTCCTTCCAGCCTAACTTTATGAGTCCACCGGGTTGTGATTACCACTTATTACAAGACTTTCTTCAAGCCTAACTTCAGAGAAATTGGCTTGGTGAATGAAGGTAGAAGGGTATTTGCAGATTCAAGACTTTTGCTTAATGCTTATTACAAGAGGAGTTTCCAGATTCAAGAGGAGTTTATTACAATGAACCCAAGACTGTTGCAGCATCTTTCCAGAGCTCCGGGGGTGTTTTTTTATGAGGTTTCAAGTGCTCTTTCCTTGTTAAAAGTGTTTGGTGGTGTTTGGGAATGAAATGATGGATATTTACTATTTTTGAGTGAAATCTTTTTCTATCTAGCCCTGAAAATGACATAGCCCTGAATCTCCAAAAATTGAGTATAGCTTTCATACCATATAATATCATACACATAAGCTTTAAATTGGCAAAATAAATTTGGTGATGAGGAGATAATTTATGCAAATTGAAATATACCTCCCTCTTAAGACGTGCCTATTGATTAAGTTTCTCAACACTCATCTCAACCCTCTTTGTATTTCTACTTATATTTTTTTGGAGTTCTTTCCAATGCATCTAACAATTTCAATTTTATAAGAAATTTAGGAGATATGACCCCACCAAGTTGAGGTACCAAAAATAATGAAGATGCATGGTTGATGCATATTTCTTAGCATGTTTCCTTAAGAATCTTAATAAATTATCCAAAATAAAATTATGTAATTTTGATAATGATACATATGGTTCTCTAGCAATAGTAACAACTTCACCCCTTTTGAACCTATTTAATATACTAATGTAACATATAAGGAACTTATTGACATTATTGAATCTATGGAAAACCAAGTAATACATGGAACTCATCCAAAGTAAGAAATATATGATATTTCAAGTTGATCTTCTTTCAAAAAATCTACCAAAAGTAAAATAAAGAAACCCATAGGCATAGTTGGCTTTCCATTAGTTATCTTAAAGGAAACAATTGAATACTCATATTATAGCTATTAAAATGATGATTAAGTATTTTTTGAGTATATGTTAAATTGACAAGTAAGATCAATAAGAACACTCTTAATTGGTTTGTAACAAACATAAGCTCTAGCATATAAAGGACCATAATAACCATTCACAAGTATCTCATCAAGTGAAAATGTACTAATTGTCATAGAAGAAGATGTAGAATTATTCTAATCATCATTAAGCATGCCCTCAAAATTACTTTTAGAATCATGCAAATCAATATGCTTTAAAAAATTAATATTATATTGTACCTTATGTGAATATTGTGACTTAAAAAATCTATTGTTATAAGAAACTCTCATGGATGTAGTTGACCAAATGGATATCACTTAACACCCTTACACACCAACATTTCAATCTATAGAATTTTTTCTCAAGGCACATGAGAGTCCTAGTAGCTTTGGCTAGACCTATATAGTTGTATGAATAAACCCTTACAAGTAATCATAAACATGAAAATAATAAATACTTAAGAAAATTCATACCAAAATCTAGTAAAAAATTCCTATGTATTAAAATACTTTTAAAATGGTTACAATGATGGGGTTTTTAAGCAATTTCTTTCTTGTACTACCTTGAGTATGATTGGAATGTTTCACATCTACTCTAGCTTTATCCTATCTTGAGCTACATATCTTAAAAGAAAATTGTGAAATCATATATAATTTGTTTGGTTAATAACGTTTGTATCACTCTTACGTATCTTTGGAAATGACCATTAATTTCGATAAATTAACAATACCTTCGTAGTTGTTTCATTTTTTATAAATCAATTCCCAAATTCTTAAAAAGTAGTAATAGCACCTAGAGATGTTATCAAATGACCAATAGATACAAATATTTATAATCTTATCAACCAAAGTACTACATAAAATAACTACCAAAAACCTAAATGTGTAGTATTTCGCTAATAAGACTATATAAATATTTGTGTATATCTATTATTTGATAACACCTTTAAGTGTTGTCACTTATTATTAAAGGAGACTAAAATAGAAAACAAATAAAATGAAAATCATGTCATGATCCTAGATTAAATATAAAAAAAAAGGTATAATAAAGGAAGGAAAGGCATTAATCTTTCTAACAAGCAAATTCTCATGTTTGAGCTCACTAAAAACATTGGCTAGCAAATACCTAATTCTACCCTATTGTGTTTCTCTTGTTTCAAATGCTTGAACTTTGCCACTCATTATTTGTTTATTAGTATTGTATAGTACACATTACTATTAGATGCTTTTTTCCCCCTTAATTAATTGTTGTTCAACAAGAGAAACAGTTGAATGCCAAAATCACTACCCCTTTAATGAATCATTAAATGGAGAGCTATTACATTCATATATGTCCCAACTTTGGAGCTTTTTTTAAACATTACCTCATCTCACAATCCATCATAAATAATACTTAGTGAAGTCCACCTTCTAAAGTATATCCATAGTCTGATTGTCCATTCATGAGATAATGGTGAGGATATACACTGCTACCATATACTTACTTACCACATAACACACTTACACTTCGAAGAAAATTATTTAATGCACATAAATAAATAAGCCAAACATATGTTTGATACGAATACCTCATGCCAAGATCTGATCCAAGTGTCAATTCTAGGACCTCCTCTTAAACCAACCACCTTGTTGGAGTTGCAATTAGTTTTAGATGATTTCAAATTATGAAAACATAAAATATGTTCAAAAGCTTGGAATTTTCTCAAAGTCATTTCTCTTTGCTATGGGATGTCAATTTTTTAAAAATACAAAATACAAAAATAAATTAAAAATCCAGAAACAAAAATCTTTTTAATGACTATTACCATCCCATGACACTCATTTTTAAAAAATTAATGATATTCATGGGCTATCTCAAATCTATTGTACATTTAAAAAATTTAGATCAACATATAGCCCTATGATGAAGAGATGAGTGTTGAGAAACTTGATCAATAGGTGTCTTAAGAGAGAGGTATATTTCAATTTGCATAAATTATCTCCTCATCACCAAATTTATTTTGCTAGTTTAAAGCTTATGTGTATGATGTTAAATAGTATGAGAGTTATGCTCAATTTTTGGAGATTCAGGGCTATGTCATTTTCAGGGCTAGACAGAAAAGGATTTCACTCAAAAATAGTAAATATCCATCATTTCATTCCCAAACACCACCAAACACTTTTAACAAGGGAAGAGCACTTGAAACCTCATAAACAAGCACCCCTAAAGCTCTGGAATCATGTTGCAATAGTCTTGGGCTCATTGTAATAAACTCCTCTTGAATCTGGAAACTCCTCTTGTAATAAGCATTAAGTAAAAATTAATATATTTTAATATTTTAAAATTTAATTCCACAAAATCTATTGTAATCATAATATAATATATTATTTATTTTAGTATTTATTTTAAAAATTAATTATTTGCAAAATGATTGTTTATTTTAATAATTTTAGACATTTTGTATTTCATGTTTGGAAAGAATGCAAATGTTTTTGATTATGCAATTTAATACCATTAAAGAAATTTCATAGTTTCTACTTACTTGTATGTGAATGTTTAATGATGTTTCTTAATTTGTAACACAAATAGATTGTGAGGAATTATCCTCACTACATATATTATATTTATCTATCAATTTTATTTATTATAGATTTTACATTAAAATGCATGATTTATATTATTCACGTGCATATTAAGGTGGGGATCATATATTATAATAATTGTATAATTTTAATTTATAAAAATGCTAATTTATATCAATAATTTTTTACATCAGTATATTTGATATGTAAATAAATATATAATACAATATATTATAAAATATATTTTTTACTTTAAAATATTTTTTACTTGAAAAAAGTTCACCATGTTTGGCAATACAGAAATGAATAAGCTTCAAAAGTTCCATATCTAAACATTTACCATCAAATGGTTTTATGGGAAATACATTTTCTGGCTGCAGTTTATAACAAACAGGTTATCATCAACTATGATAACATTCTTTAAATCTCCAAATGGTTACCCAGTACACAAAATGTAGGCAACGAAAAAGAAGACTGATAATTTAAAAAAAAACACAGTAAGGTCAATAAACTTTGATGGGCATCGCGGAGCAATTTGTTTTACCTGCCACAAATCCAGTCACCAGACTTCCATCTAGAACGTCCGCCAGATCCAGTGTTACAGGAAGACCCAAAGCCAAAGTCGCCTCCTCTGGATCCTCCCCGCCCTCCAGAGAACTCGAACCCACTACCTCCTCCACCGCCAGATTCCTCCTTACCAGATCTACATTTAAAGCAGCTTGAACAGCTGGCGAAATTGCGAGCGCCACACCCTCCGGCTGAACAATATCAGTACCCAGGCTATTCTCAGTCCACTGTGCTAAAAGTAAGTCAGAAAAAAGGGGAAATTAGACAAAGAAAACAAAAATTCAAATGAATGACTGATTTGGAGCCGAGATTGAACGAAACCTTGAAATACTGTAAAATTTTACATTTTCCGCTTTTCTGCAGAAGCCGTTATAACGGATGACAAAATATATGCGCTTTGAGCAGAACACGACGGAGGGGTTGGCATTCTAGTTTGACAAATCTACCATATTCCTCCTTGCTTGCATCCAAAATGAGTTTCTGGAATGAATACACAGGATATATGACCATTTCAAATTTCAAATATCCCGCTCTTAAAATTGCCGCTCATTCTAAAAACTATTTAAATTGTCGTTCTCGGCCCGTCCGACCGTTCATCCGTTTGAAACCGCCGTTCCGTTCCCCAATCTCGTCAACATGTGCCTAAATATAAGGCTTTGTAAGAGTAGCGAAACATTGATTTGATTGATTTAGTAGTAGTAGGCATGCACGGAATATGGTACGCATATAGCACTGACGAACGGGGCGCATCAGGTATGTATGGAATATGGTACGCGTACAACACTGATGAACGGTTAGCAGCAGGTATGTATGCCCATCGTTCCCATCAGTGCAAAGTGTGATGCGACAGATAGCGGACTGGTGAGTACGGGCTAGGTCTAATCATTGACAGTTAGCAGCAGCAGCAAGTACGTATGGCATGGACATCGAAGGGCATGGCCATCGGTGCAAATTATCTCCTCGCGATACCGCCATTCTCCACTGGAAGTACCGTGGATATGCATATTCATCATCCAGAGATGTACGTATTTGTAGACAGCTGCAATGCAATAATCTTTTTTTTTTACTTACAAAAATATTTTTTTTACTGTGTTTTAAACAATTAAATAATAATGGCATTTTATTAAATTAAATTAAATGAGAACGCAGTATAATTAAACACAGTAAAATAATTTAATTTAATTACTGTATTTAAACAATTAAATAAGAATGTGATTTACCTAGTAAATTATTTTGACTTAACAAAAAGAATGTTATAAGAATAATGGTGATAAAAAAATATTAGTTTTTAATATAAAGGATAAATAAAAAATGGTTAAAATAATTCTAAGTATTTTTAATAATTTTTCCAAAAAATGTTTTAATTTTATTTTAATTTTAATTTGAATTGTGTTTGTTTTTATAGTTTTTTAATCTTAAAAAATTGTTCATTGTCTTTAAATTATTTGTGTACCTAATAAAACTTTATATTCTTATTTAAATAATTTTTATGTTTACCAATTTTTTAATATTTTTAATTTAAATTATATTTAGTGTTTTTTTATAAATTATTTATATATTTACTAAAATATCACATTCTTATATAATTGTTTTATGTTTCGTAATCTTTTAAAAATTGTTTAAACTTAATACTTATAATTCTTTTAATTTAAAATTTACTGCTCTTATTTAAGTCTTATAAAAATGATTTTTATTCTTAATACTTAATTTAAAAAAAATATACCACTAATAAATGAGTTTATAAGTATTTAAATTTTAATAGTTTAATATTTAAATATCTAATTATATATTTACAAATATACTAAATTTTAATCACTTTTAAAGAATTGTAAAAGAAAATTAATAATTTTTGGAAAAATCTTTTCATTTTTTAATTTTTAATTTTATTTTTTTGTATTTATAGGTTTTATTATTTTAAAAAAAATTAATACTATCTTATTTAGTGATTTTATTTATATTTGTTGCAACACTAAATCTTATATAACTCATTCTTAAAATTTATATTATATTAAAATAGTAAAAGTAGTATAAAGTATTTAGTATTAATTGATATAAAGTTTTGCATTGTATAAATCCTTAAATTATTTTATATAATAGTATTTAGTGTTGCAACAAATATATTATACTTCTTTAAAAGTTTAAATATAATCTCATATTAAACTTATTAAGGTAATAGTAATAGTATAGTTCTTATAATTCTTATAAATTTAATACTTATAATTCCTTTATAAACTAAGAATATAAAAGAAAAACTAGTTAGAATAAAAATTTAAATGATTTAAGTATTTTTTATAAAAGATACACTTAATTTATAAGAATTAAACCAATTTATTTAATAGTTTAATATTCAAATATTTAATTATAATTATAATTCTTTTAATTTATATTTAATAATATTTATAATAAAATGTGTTAAATTATAAACAAATTGTACTTAATTTAAACTCTAAAATACTTTTAGAAAATTATATAAATTAAATTTAAATCGTTTCTAAATAATATAAAACAAAGTAATTTTTTTTACTTTAAGTCAAATAAAACTATTCTAACGATTTTTAATTAATCCTTTATATTATAAAACTAATATTTTTAATTTCACAATTATTTTTTATAATTTTTTTGTTAAGTCAAAATAATTTATTAAAACACAATAATTAAATTAAATTAAATTAAATTACAAAAAAAATATTGTGTTTAATTATACCATGTTCTTATTAAATTTAATTTAGTAAAATGCCATTCTTTTTTAATTGTTTAAAACATGTTAAAAATAAATAAATTGTAAGTCAAAAAAAATTATTGCATTGTAGCTGTCTACAAATATTAAATATGTACATCTCTACAAGATGAATAAGCATATCCATGGTACTTGCTGATTGCAGAGTGAAGAGTGTCGGACTTGGAGGTGATGGGACAGCTGTAACAAGACGACAAGACCTGTAGAGAGCAGGAAGTACAGAAACCATTAGCAGAGACAAGCACGGGCACAACAGGTACAAACCGTAGCAGAGGCTTGCAGGGTTTGCACGGGTGCAGCCATGGGATGGCCATCGATGCCCAGGTGCAAATTGTCCTCTGCATAGCCAGTGCCCAACTATTAATCCAATATTATTAAAAATACTGGATATCAAATCAATAAATGATATAACTATTGAAACATGCTATAGTGGGTCCTCTCCCTTATCTAATGCAATGAATGTTAGAATAACTTAATTCAATAACTAGGTTTTCTCATATGATTGATGTCGAAACTCAGAAACTTGAATATAATAAATGAGTTTTGACCGTATGTGTGATGGAGTTGTTGAAGGCCATGAATGTTAGCTCTGCATCTTGTTCATTAATTTATTATTCCCAAGTGCCTTATGAAGATCCACATGTTGTTTGGTGGAGAAATTAATGGCCATTACTATCTCTTATACCCATCGCTATCGAAACCCATTCTAGTAATGGCAATCTTACTAGGTACGTCCGAGGGTTCCACTAACCCTAACTGAGGGCAAGGTTTAACAACCTTCAAGTTTCACTTCGAATAAAAGGATTTGGAAATTTTGTGCTATATCGACATTGACACTCTGGAGATGCGAATGAGAAAAAACTAGTAGGGGCCTACAAGGCTCTCCCGACTAGTGCTACAGCTCCCGCCTACCAACTAACCCTTGCAGACCATCTGACCAGTTCAAGTGATGAGAGCAGTGGATGCCGCTTGCTCTGATAACTTTTTGAGTCCTCCTGGCCTCAGAATTTCTTTGCATCTCCTTTGGTGGACACCCTTGCACCCAATGCATACTCTGCAGAAAGGTTCAGTTCACTTTCCCATTCCGACATTCACTAATAGGTTTATAAACAAGGTGAATTGAAGCAAACGTACATACGTGGGGCAATGTAGCCTATTGATACCTTGCTAATGTGTCCAACAACAGGCCAGGCTTAAGTATTACACTAAGCTCTGATCGGTCAATGTATTTTGGTCTTTTCCATTTTCCGTTTTGTTTCACTGTCACTGTTGGAGTTACAATGCGTTGTCCTGCCATCTGTCAGTCGCACACATCAGCAATTGTCAGGACAAAATCCCAACCAAAGCACGCATTAGGGGAGAGGGCCTAATAGTCGTGCGGGGTCCAATAGTCGTGCACCCAATTGTAAATATAATACCCAATAGTCGTTTATATAATGTCCAATAGTTGTGATTTGACTACTCATAATTAAACACAAAGTATGCTTTTGATCTAAAAAGCAACCAATCATGTGATACCACATCAGCGCTCAACTACTCATGATGTAATGCACGAGAATTGGTCTCACTATTTTTTGGGGCTTTTTTGGACACCTTGACAAAAACGCATGCTGATGTGGCATCATATTTGATGATGTGGCCTTGAAACCTTAGTTATAAGCAGAGAACTTGCCAAGTAAGCTACTGTAAAAAATTGGGAGTGATTTGAAATTTCGACGTAGGATAATTAGAAGCGCGAAGTTAGGGTGCACGACTACTGGGCCCTCTCCCCTATCAAGTTGAAACGCAGGATCATTCAAATATTTGGCAGTACAGAAAAGACCAGCTGTCAGTTGTATAGGCGTGTGAATATGGTTCGGTTATTGGAAATGTCAGTTCACGTTGCAAAAAGCAATGCAAATTTAATGGTCTTTAGATCTTTTTCTCAATTTTAAATCATATTTTACAGTTTTAAAATTTATTAAACAATATGCAACATTTTAAATTATTAGTTCCTGCCGGGGAACTATAGTGGAGGCTAAAAACTTAAATGGTGATTAATCTATTCTCATCTAGCCAATAAAAATCGGTCCAATTTCTTTGGACAGATTTATTTTCGACTAGTTCATAAGCAAGTTGAAGTTTTTTAACAGGAATATTCAATAATGTTTTTTTTGTGCTCTCTGATTGGTGTTCTAGAGATTGTCAGAGGCTCCGCGGGCATTCCCAGTCAAGAGAGCTCATGAAAACCGAGACCTATGCACAAAGGCCTCTGTAGATTGTGAGAAGGCTAGAAATGGCGTGTATATTTAGGCATGCTGTCGAACAACTCGCAGGTTTTGGCATCTTTTCACCTCCATGCTCTAAAAAGAACTGGTAGCCTGGGGTTACAGAAGAAACCACGTGCCTTGTCTATGCTTCCACCTTCTGCATACATGCTACATGTGGAATAAGCTAGAAGGTGTCATTTTCATGGTTGCCCTCGGAACACAACTTTGGAGTTGAAAAAACAAATGATTTCTGGTGTTGTGATTTACAGCAGATCAACTAGATCAACTGTGTTTGATGAAATTTCTCCAACCTCTAAGCTTTGAGGGACGTCCATAGCCTATTCGATAGCTCTCATTTTGGTGCATGTAGGGAGGATGCCGTCAAAGATTGCAGAGTCGGTTTTTACAACTGCCTTTGGCTTTGCTTGGAAGTTTCAACAAATCGATTTTGTGCATATCCTACAATCACGGTACTCCATGAGAACACATTGATGCAGGATGTCCATACCTTCACCTGTTTTCTGACCTCTTCTATCCTCTCCTCTTACCAGTGCACATCCTCCTCTTCACATGGTGTCGAAGCCTCATTAATGGAATGGTACCCCTTACTCTTGGTCGCCAAACTGATTAATGTATTAAGACTATTATCCACAGAATGATTTTTTTTCCCCAAAAACTCCTGTATAGACGTTATCATCCTTTCTGCTTCAAATTCCAACCTCGATAGGACGAAAATCGCGATATGTAGTGACACAATCGGATAACAAAACCTAAAATTGAAGGTAAGTTCTGCTTACGTTTGTGCCGATTTATTTTATCTGAGTGATATTTTTAGGCGGTTTGAAAACAGTGAAGATTTGACATTTTCTTGGTATCGCTCTCTGTTAATTTTCGTGTTTTTGGATGAATTTTTAATAGTGGGTCGGGTTTTTCTTGTGCATTCATTGTCGTGAATCTCTGGATCTTGTGTTAACAATGTATTTGGTATAATAAATTCTATAGTTTCTTATATACATTTAAAAATTTGATTCCATAAACTATGCTTTTCCCACATTTGTGGATAAATCATGTTATTAAATTAAAAAAAAGGCTTCAATTTATTTGATTCTTGTACCCTTTTTCTTCAATGCTTGTGTTCATATGTGTGCCTGTCTTGCCTGAAAATTCCTGGGAGATTTTGCTGGCGGCCCCCTTTTTTAAGCAGTTTTGAATAGGTTTTATTTGTTTGTTTGTTTGCAAAGGTATTTCTGGAATTTCGCACTAGATGTGGTTTTTAGTCCATTTTATCAAATTTTGTATTTCATGTGATTTTAGCAAAGACTTTTTAATTGTAATTAAAAAAATCTAAATTTCATTCCCCGATTTTTAAGCATGGGTTTGGCCTTTTTTCCCTTTTCTTTTTGTACTGTATGTGATTTTAGCATATATTTTGCAATTTTTGCAGTGTGTAATTTAAGCCTATTTTCTATAATTTTCTACTATACAATGTTACATGATTTTAGCCTTTTTTGTGTAATTTTGAATCATAATGGTTTTACCCTGTTTTTGTAAATTGTTTTTTGGGCTAATTGCTTTTTTGAATTTTCTCCTAGAAGATATGTACCTACTATTAGATTAGTGTCATCTTGCTGTAGGACTGGAATTTGCTCAATAAGGTTAACCGTGTATTTGGAATTGGGCTTGCCCAATAAGAAAATTAGGTAACAGTAAAAATTAAACAGTTTCTAATGTTATGATTTTTACTCCTTGCAGCGTGTAAAGGCCATAGTTTTTGGGAAAAAAACTATTTATTTGCATTGAACACCATGCAGGAAAAAGTTTAAACAAATATCACAACGTTTGTAGGTTAAAGTGTTGCAAGGCATAAATGAGATACATGTTTTCTCTGCAAACTTAGCTGCAGCTTACAAAGACAAGTGGTGGCATGATTTGACATGCACTTTCTCCATGGAAGAAAATCCTTTTTTCAGGATAAATGTGGATTGTACTGTAGCATTCCTTTCCATCTCAAAGCAGAAGAAAATTTTAGCATCAATCCAATGGATCATGCGCATTGCAGGTAACCTGGTAAAGTGTGAATACCCACCTGATTGAATTTCTTCCTTTTTTGGTGTGTAAGTTTGATCTTGCAATACCTTTTCCAGTGGCTAAGTATGATTTTGACTTGGGTCTCTGAGGAAACTTGTAGAATCAACTATTTGCTGAATTATTACAATGTTTCAGACTAAGGATGAAGATTAACATTAAAATTAATTATGAAAGGAACACACTATCATGGACCATTCATTAAGATAAATTCCAAGCCATATGATCAGTCTACACCATTCTGTGTGATGTATAGATATAATAGGGTAGTAAATTTAATGATTAAAATTTCATTTAGTCTAAGTTAAGATGTTTATACTCATCTCTTTGCCCTGATTTTAATTTGGATCTATAAAAGTGGTTGGTAGGAGCAACTGGCAATACATGGTGCAAATTTTAATGCATTTCATAATCCCTGATGCCAAAGATGTACTTATTTAACACCACGGGACCCAACTTTATTAAAATTCTCCTTCCAAGTGACATTGCACTAATATTACATGAATGGATGTACCTAGGACATTGAAGTTGAAAAAAAACGGTGAATCAAATGTTTAGAGGCTGCAATAGGAAGGAGTATCGTAGGTGAGTATCATTCAATATTTTCTCTTTTATTATACCTAGCTTGTTTTACCTATTTTTTGTTTCTTATATTCTGTCTAACGATCACTTTCTTTCTTTGCATCAAAATAAACATCTTTGAGCAAGAGCTACACCTTGAACCCTATAATGGTGATAGGGTTGGCCTGCTTGCAGCTATTAATCGCATTTTCTGGGAGAATGGTTTATCTGTTACAAGGGCTAATGTTAAAACATGAGGGGATAAAGCAGAGAATGTTTTCTATGTCACAGATGCCTCAGAAAATCCTGTAGACATGAAGATTGTCAAATCCAAGAGAAAAGAGATTGGTGATACATTTCTACAAGTGAAAATGTGCCTAACAAGGTGAACAATATACAAATGTTTGTTTATCATTGTAAGTATCAGAGATATGCAAGATTCTTTGGGATGAATTTCTGGTCCATTTAAGAGCTCTTCCCTTTAGCAAAGGTGTTAATTCATATTGATGTAGAGAATACCCAAACACATGAAAATATTTTTGTTAGCTTATCAATCTCACTCTTTCTGAAAATCCTTTTGCAAACAACTATAAATTTCAGGATTATATAACATGCAATAAATTATTAAATATAATGTAAAAATAAGGAAAAACCATACCTATATGAAGATGACAGAGGAAATAGAGACTCTAGAGAGTAGAGACCATACAGTAAAAAGTAGTAATATACACCCACCCTGAAAAAAATGTTTGAAACGCCAATTGATTGTTTGTGCAGGTGGTTCTTTGCATCGCTCAGCGGTTGGGAGAAGCTGTACCATTTGTTTTTTCCCAGGTAAGTAATGTAACTCCTGTTGCATTGTCTTGTTTAACAAGTTGCATATGACTGATAATGTTGTTGAGAAAGCTAAATCTATAGCTTTTTTAGTTTTTTAAATAAAATTACTTAAAAATTGAAAAGTATGCCCATTTCTAAGGTGACATCTATTTAACATATGCATTTACTCTCTTATAGTTACTAACCTAGTTAAAGGAATAACATTGCATTGGTTCTGCATTTGTTATTGTTCTGTAATCAGTGTACGTTAGAATTTTGAAAATATTTGTCAAAAAATTATTTCCTTCTGCTGATGTCTCATGAATCTTTGATTGGCAGGTGGTAGAACATGCACCTATTTGCTTCACATAGATTGAGTTGCCTTCTTTTGGTAGAAATAAGCCTTAGGGTGTTTCTTAGATAATAGATGTATTGTGGCTAAGAGCTGTAAGTTCTGAGTTGCCTTAAGTTACTTGACTCTAAATTCTAGTGTAGTGCAACAACTCTAAGATAATGCTACTGCATTTCATACTTGCAGCCTTTGGCAGAGACTCTAGTTGCAACACAACTCTTGTTACTAATTGGGTTTAGTATTATCTGATTTTTCTAATTAGATGGTTATGTAATTAAATTTTTCTATTCAATTAAAATAGAAAATAAAAAATCTAGAAACAAATTCACAAAATTTCCAAAGGAATTTGATATTCCTTGAATAAGAAGTGGTTTCACTATCATTTAAAAACAACTCCATTAACAAGGGAATAGATTTGGGAAACTTTAATTAGTCATAAACATCATTAACCTCCATACTGTACATACAAACACAGTTAATTAAACATTATATAGAAAGCTGAATCAAACATAATTTGAGATTAGATTAGAGAAAAAATTGCATTTTAGTTTGTATAGAGTGTCTTAGCCAGACTTGTGGTACATCCTCTGTATTTATACACTTCTCTTTCAATCCAACAAACCTTTTGCTGCTGCCCTTAAAAATTAGGAAACAACATTGAAGAGGAGATTCCACCATCTGTAGAGAATGGCATTCCATCCAATCAAGATGAAAATGCAGTGAAAGATAAAACAAGATGAATCATCCATTCCCTTTAGATCTCAAGCACATAACTTGGGTGCCTAAGAATTCAACACAAAGTTTGACTGCCACTCCTGCTGAACTAAAAGTTGGTGTGGCTTGCACTTATTTCCATTGGAAAAATAAGTGGAGAATTAGTTGTTATCAAGACTTCCAACTCTTTTCATTTGGCTTTAATTGAAAAACTCGCAAATTGGTAATCGAAGTATCCAACTAATTGAAACCCCAGAGCACACACAAGCAGGGCATTTCTTTAAAGCCAAATACCTCCTCTTCATTAGGCCTTACATACATCCCATGGAATTTTGCACTCTCATACTTTTTCAAGTTAAACATAAACAACACATATTTTTAATTGTAAAATATATAAAATCTCTCATCACAACTTAAAAACTTCCTCAAGCTACCACTCTAATGCAAGCACAAAAATTGTTTGAGCTCTATAAAATGCAGAACAATGCAAAGTTACTGTCATACAAGACCTTTGTATTTCTAATAAATACTTATAAAAATAGAAAATATAATTGCTTTACCTGACAGGACTAACTGCATACTACTAAGAAGCACAGTCAAGCACAACAAAATGGACACTTGTGAAGGACAAAGCAAATTCCTTACAAAAACAATCAAACGGATACAAGAAATGTAAACAAGTTGTAACCCAATAAATAAGACCAAAACAATTCTTGCATACTTTGGCATGAACTTCGCAGCTCTGCAGCTCTTGTTAATAAATAACAAAGATTATATAATATTGTAATTTATAATATAGAATCTATATCATTAATATAGTATTGCAATTTATAATTTATATCTTTAGTCTTTTTATTATATTTTCTATATATATTAATTTAAAATATTTTTAAAAGATAAAATATAAATGATTTTTAAAGATGTTCTTAATTTTTTTAATATCAATTTTGAAACTTATTTTTCAATTTAATAGTAACTTAAAGATTTTTTTAGAAAAATGGGTCAAATGGATAAACTCTTGCATCTCTAACATCTCAAATGGATAACTTTAATATCCATTTGACCCATTTTTCAGAAAAATAGGTCAAATGGATAAAATCTTGCATCTCTACAACAAGATTTTCAGTTTTGCTTAGCAGTTCTTCTTGTGGTTTTTTCCCTTCGTCTAGAGGCATCAGGAAGGGTGATCCATTGTCACCTTTCCTCTTCATTCTTATGACTGAAGGTTTAAGTAGGGAAATAAGAAGAGAAAATGTCTTAGGACATTGGAAAGGCATTCAAATCCCAAACATGCAGGAAAATCAAACACATGGTCTCTTTGCTGATGATACTTTGTTGTTTGGGCATGCTTCTATCCCTAAAGCTAAGGCAATCAAAAGTGTAATAACAGATTTTTCCTTAGCTTCAGACCAAATAATAAATCCTACCAAATTAAAAATATTCTTGCTAAATGTCCCAGATTTTATCCAAAACAGACTAATAAATTTCTGGGGGTTTTCTGTGGGCACTTTGCCTTGCTCCTATCTTGGTATCCCCTTCTTCAATGGAAATAATTTGGATGCCTTCTAGGAAAGAATTTGTAAGCTGATTATGGATAGAATATCTTTATGGAAGCATAAATGGCTTTCCTTTGCTTGGAAAATCCAAATGGTTAAATCTGTTCTCAATGCAATTCTTATTTACATGATGTCAGTTTTAAAGGCTCCATGTCATACCTTAAATCAGCTTAAATCTACTTTACGCTCCTTCTTATGGAATGATAATGTAGGGGGCAAAGAGAAAATTCCACTCATTGCTTGGGAAAAGGTTTGCTTGCCCAAAGACCTTGGTGGAACTGGAATAAGAAATCTTAAACTTCAAAATGTAGCTTTTGGTGCGAAGCTTACTTGGAAATTATATCAAAATCCACATTCAAGATGGGGGAAATTAATGTTTTCGAAATATTTGCACTCCTATCCACAAGAATCTCTTTTCAGGGTCTCTTCATTACCAAAAGGATTGACAATTTGGAACTTCATTTCTTCATGTAGATCGGTGATCCTTCCTCACCTTTCTTGGTTGGTTCATAATGGTAAAAAGGAAAAGTTTTGGGAGGACATGTGGAATGGCTATCCTGTTCTTTCCTCTTTTATTGATTGGGGAAATCTAATGGATGTTTTAAAAAATATTTTGGGTTCTCTTTTTGCTGATTACTTTAATGTTGAATTTATTGATTCCATTCCAAAAATTTCTTGGAAATCTGTACATGATTTAGACATTCCTCCCTCTGTTAAAGAAGCTTATAAAAAAGAGATGGACAAAAGGTGCATTATTTTCTCACCTAATGATGATGTCCTAATTTGGATCAATTCAAAATCAGGGGAATATTCAGTCAAAAAAGGTTATAACTCTCTTTTGGCTTCTTTAAATAATTCAGATTTCCCGCACGTACTCTTTTGGGATGAAGCTTGTCTCCCTAAAGTGGGTGCTTTTGCCTGGGTTGTAGTCAATGGTAGGGCTTTAATTGCAGAAAGGCTTGACAGGTTGGGGTTAGTTACTACTTTTCCATGTGTCTTCTGTGGCTACTTCTTAGAAACTGGGGATCATCTTTTTGTGCATTGTCCATTTGCAAAGCATTGTTGGTATTGGGTTTTTTTCCAAATTAGGTTGGTACTCAATGGTGTGTCCTAAATTATCTATACAGTTTAAATCTTGGCCTATGATACATCGTGCTTCTTTTTTTCATTGTTTATGGACTGTCACACCATCTCTAGTTTTATGGTGCATTTGGAATGAAAGAAACAACAAAATTTTCAGGAACAAGTGTTCTCCTATTGAGGATGTGCTTATCAAATTGGAATCCTCAATATCAGAAGTAGTCAGATCTTTCATTTTTAAGAAAATTGAGACTTTAAATTTTTTCTCTAATTGGGATGGGTTCATAATTAAGAATTGGCCCCTGATTAAAACTTTAACCTTTCATGGTGCATTTCCTAATAAGGTGGATAAGATGCTATTACACAAAGAGGCTAAATGGGTGCCTCCCCCCGCTAATTGCTTTAAGCTAAATTATGATGGGGCCTCAAGGGGAAAGCTTGGTAAGTCCAGGGCTGGTATAGTTATTATGGATTTAGATGCTAACATTGTTTAAGCAACCTGTAAGATGTTGCCGATGGGTACAAATAACAAGGTTGAACTGGAAGCCCTCAGTATGGGTTTGGATCTTGCAAGGTCCCTTCAAATCAATTCATTAATCATTGAAGGTGATTCCATGGTTATTTTTCATGCTGTTTCAAGCCAAAAAACTCATGTTTGGAAATTGCAATACTTGTTAGACTTGAGGTACTTATTCAGTTGAAATGGTTTAACGTCTTTTCGCTATCCCATTGCTATAGAGAAGAAAACTCTATTGCTGATTATTTAGCAAACAAAGCTATAGTTGAGCAACTATCTTTTAAAGTCTTTAGTAAGGTGGACTTCCCCCTTGTTTAATGAGATCCTATAGTGGGCTCTTTAATGTTATTGGTTATATTTTGCATTCAAGTGTCTTATTGGTTTCTTTACGCAATCTTCATATTTCTATGTGCACATGATAAGATCATGCTAGGAAGGGTTGTGGAGGTTGTAGATCAAGAAAATTGTAGTGGGGCAGAGACTTGTTGTTATGCTTCTTACTTGATAGATAAAGAAATAAAAAATATTTTGGTGCAAATTCCTACTCATGCAACAAACGATGAACAAATTTTTGGTGCTAATACTATACCATGTTACTATGATGATAGTCCATTGGATTATCTTTCCTATCTTTTGCATATCATGGCGCTTAGGTTTTGTCATTAGGTTTTATTTAAAAGGCATTATGATTTTCACTGGAAAATTTATATGGCTCATGTCGGTTGAGTTTTGAATCATAATATGATATTCCAATTTTGTTTTGTTTGCTCACATTTGGATCTTGGGTAGTTGGCTTCTCCTTTTATGATTACAGTTTTCATATATATGCAACATGGATCCCTTGGCATTGTATGGTTTCAAAGCTGTGCAGGTCTTATTTCTCCATGGCATCTTTGGTGATTTGGTATAGAGTTACAGTGAATTTGAAGTGTAAAGATTATAAGGATCCCCATCCTTTCGCCAATGAAAAACTTGGTCAGTTTTTGGTCTTGGAGGTTGAGGACATTGCCTCAGTTGTCTCCAAGGTGGTTGATAATTCATGGATTCAGGAAAATTCTAACGCATCAGGAAAATTCAAACACATCCATTTCTGAGATTTTATCTCATTTTTTTACTATTATCATGGATGTGTTTTTGGATGTTAAGCTGGCTAATGTTCTTGCTAACAAGTTTGTGCACTCTAATTTTCTATATGAGTTGGACTTTCAGGAAGCTATGGATATGTGTTCCTTGGACAATGGTGCATTTCCTATTGCTGGGTTTATTCCTAAAAATGAATTTGTTGCTAATGGTTGCTTTGGAGAACTTTTGATGATAATTAGGTCTGGCATTTTTTGCGATAATTTTGAGGAAACTATCTTGGGGTGCAAACATCTCAGTGACATGCTCTCTCCAGATGTCTTGGCTGCAAGGGTAAACCTTTTCCTAACTCTCCATTTCCTGTTTGTTGTTGTTGCAAGATCCGATAGAGTATCTTCATCAACCATGAAGTTAAAGAAGAGCTTTTCTTTGGATCTTTTATGACCATTATCTTATTATGAAGCTAGTTCCAGTTTCTGGGTGGATGGGGTGGATTGAAGATTTCTATTGTCCTTCTTCCATTTTCTGTTGGGTTGTCTTTTTTTGGTTAGGGAAATTTTGTACTTGGGCCCTTTGATTGGTCTAGTCCTTGGGTTGATTCTGTAATCACATCTATGACTTTATTTCTTTTGCATGGAGCTATAACCAGAGGTTTTCTTCCCGGTTCTTTCCTGTCGGTGTGCTCCCCTGAACCAGGATTTTGTATGAACTCTTTTATAAAATAATAAAATATTTCAGTGGCTTAGCCACTTTTATTTACAAAAAAAATTAAAGATTTTTTATTCTATGTGAACTTTAAAAGTAATGATTGTTATTCATTGTTATTATTCTACTTTCATTTTATAATTATAAATAGATTAAGAAGAATTATTACTAGACACCATCTTGTAAAGAATACAATCAGATTTTAATTCATTTTTATTGAAGTAATATAATCATTATTTTTATTTATTTTTTGTTTTTATTTAGTTGTTTTAATTAAAAAATAAATTAAACCACAATCTAATGGGGAGGACTATATCTATGATATATCTCAATTTTTCATATTATTAAACCATGCTCTTAATTTTTTTTGGTTCTAAAACAACACATTTTAAAAATTAAAAAATTCATTTGTTTAGATTCAATTAAAGTTAGAATTCAATGTCATTCCACATTGCAAAAAGTCCTGTGAAAATCCAAGAATATAAAATGTTTTAGTAAGATTACTGAATATAGGCATAAGGATATGTGAGGAATTTATAATAGAAGTTATCCAAGAATATTTAATTTTTATATCTATGCTTACAATAAAATATGTGCATTGTATAAAGTAATATGATATGAATAGATGAACAAGCCTATCTAATGGTGTCAATGAATGTGTAAAATGATTTGAGTATTTATGTTATATAATGATAATTACAACACTCTTCTAATTTTCATTTTACTACATCACCCTAGGGTTAACTCATCGAACATAAGTGGTATGCACCTTAGGACTACATTTTATTATCAACATTTGATTCCATTGTTGGGATCCTAGTTTGTATTGTATAATAAAGATAATTATAGAAACACAAAATAAATATAAGGGTGTAGAATACCACAAGAACATGAATACTAATGATAGTTATTATAGTAATAGAAATAGGTAGTAACATCCACATCCACCAGATCCTATCTTGTAAGAGGGGTCAGGCACCTAGGGGTTAAAAAAGAAATGGGGGAATCCTAAAAGGTTGAAACCACTAAAGTCAACTCTAGAGTGAGCCATTAATGATGAATACAAGAATGAATGAAAATCTAAATAAAAAATACCTATATAAAAGCAGACAACAAAATATTTGAAGGAATATTTTAAGGAGATTAAAGTGACTTATATGATAAAAAATGAAGAATAAAGATTGTTGAAACAAATCCAAGAAAAAAATTGAATGAAAGTGTAGAAAAATGAAGAAGTCCAATAAAGCCTCAAAAGAGTGAGCTAAAATGGTTGTTGCTAAAAA